>OMLF01049084.1:0-52974 GCA_900302615.1 Holocentrus rufus | reverse complement strand
CAACACATGGCGGCTGAGCCCGGGGGCTATGAGCAAGCCCACACCAGCTCACCGCCTCTCACCGCGGGCAACTCCAGAGTAGAAGAGAGTCCAGCCTCTCTCAAGGAGTTGGTTTCCAGAGCCCAAACTGTGCGTGGAGGTGAGTCCAACTATCTCTAGTCGGTACCGCTCAACCTCCCGCACTAGCTCAGGCTCTTTCCCCCCCAGCGAGGTGACATTCCATGTCCCCATAGCCAGAGTCGTTGTCCAGGGATTGGGTCGTCGGGGCCCCCGCCCACGACTGCCACCCAAATCACATCGCACCGGCCCCTTCTGATCCTTCCTGCGGGTGGTGGGTCCACGGGAAGGCGGGCCCACGTCGCTCCTTCGGGCTGTGCCCGGCCGGGTCCCGTGGGCAAAGACCCGGCCACCAGGCGCTCGCCTGCGAGCCCCAACCACAGGCCTGGCTCCAGGGTGGGGCCCCGGTGACGTCAATCCGGGCGACGTGAACTTCCTCGTTTTCATTGTAATCATAGGGGCTTTGGAACCGCTCTTAGTCTGACCCGTCACCTAGGACCTGTTTGCCTTGGGAGACCCTACCAGGGGCATTAAGCCCCGGGCAACATAGCTCCTAGGATCATTCGGGTACTCAAACTCCTCCACCACGATAAGGTGGCGGTTCAAGGAGGAGTTATGAGGAAAATACTTCAAAAAAAAACTTGAAGTATTTATATATCTTTCAAGCAAGCAGTTGTTTTCTTCCCTTCAGGGTATAATGGAAGAGAATCCTGGCGAGACAGTACAGATTCTGTGAAAGTCACCATTACCTTCAACTTGTGTTTGCAATGAGCCGAAAGCATAATTAAGCTGGTGGTATGCTTTAATTGCAATTATGAACCTTTGTATATTGACATGTCATGTATCATAGTTGTTGATAGTATCCATCTTTGTGAAATCGTACGACGTTTATCCTGAACATGAATTGGTATAACAAATGCAGAATACTGGGCAAGTCTTTGTAGTGTAGTTTCAATCGAATTTCAACTGAAAAATTTTGAATATACTCACAAAAATATTTAATGATCACAACCACATATAAATTATATTGTTCAAAAACATTCTGCGTTATTTTCTTTTGTGATTGCAGTTATCTCTAGTTTTTGTCTGGATGACTGCAGGATAAAGTTGTGTAGTGTCTTGAATCTCATATATCATCTACACTTGAGGCTACTTCTATTTTAATTGGCAAATTGAGTCATTTTTCATTGAAGCTGATGTCAAAAAGGCTGAAAAGGCTGAAAGTTCTTAAATCTTGACGGAACTCAGAGAAACCCCTTACTTGTTTGTCAGCGGATCAAAACAGACTTTTTGTTATTCGCTTGTGTTGCTGGTGTCCTTTTCAATGCGAAAAGAAAGCAGCCGTGATCTGATTATACAGACAATGTAGTCGCTAGTTAGCGTTGGGGAATCCGTTCTGATGCAAGTCAATCCTACTCCTCTGTGATACCCCGAGGCAAATATACTACAGTCCTGTGCTTTTTGAGGAGCCTGGAGAGAAGCTCCCCCTCCCCCAGGCTTTGATGTGCACCTCTGCCAAGATCCTGGGGCCTCCTTAATCAGTTACAGCGGGGGATAAAAAGACTGAGCTGCTGTGTCTTTTCTCTTTTCCTTTTACCCTTCTCCTTCTTTCTTCGTGTTTTCCTTTCTCCCTCCTGCTCTGTGTTTCTCTCTCTATTTCTGATCCCCTTCCTCCTCCTCCTCCTCCTTTATTCGCTTTTCTCCCTCTTACACTTTCTCTCTCCATGTCTCTATCCCCTCTTTCTTTCTCTCCTACAGTCTGCTCTTCCTTCCCGTTGTCCTTTTCTTTCTCTTTCTGTCTTCATTGCTGTCTAGTGTCTCTGCTGTCTGTGTCTGTCTGGCGGCCTGAACCTCCCTGGTGGGAAGATGAATGTGTTGAGGGCAGCGGGGTGGCGCCGTTGGCCTGGGCAGACTGGCCAGCCATTGGTCGGCGTGACTGGCACTGCCGGGCAACTGTAAATGCTGTGGGATTAATGGAGGATACACACTGATGCCCATTGTTGACCGTCTGCCCAATGCTGCCCCATCCAATCTGCCACCGAGACACTAAGCAACTTAAGCGCCCAGCGGGATCACGGAAGGTTCAGGCCTCGGTCCGGCAGACCAGCTCATTTCTCACGGGATGTTAGTCCGTTACAAGCATTGTTTTCCGTCCTGTCCATCTCCTCCAGGGTCTCCCACATATTGATTGCTCAGGTAAAAAAAAAAAAAAAAAGTATTAATCCACATAATTTTCATAGAACATTTTCCTTCTGTCTCTGTCAGTGCCATTATGAAGGGAATACACAGGTAAATTTGGCATTGAAAAAATACCGAAATGTTCATATGGATTTTTGCTTTTCGGTGAAAAATGAATTCCTCAACGACAAAGTAATAAACAGGTCTTTTGCTTATTTATTGAACATTCAGTCATTTCTAGAGGATTATTAGACAAGGCACAATAACTGAAAACTTTAGGGGGAAACAGCAAATGACATAAGGTTTTAGAATCCGCCAACCTTTGGTAAATTAAGTCAGTATTTTTTCAAAAATGCAAATATTTGCATCAAATTACATGGACAAATATTTAGGCTCTTTCTCTACGCACAAAGTAATTATGGTCTTGCCTATTTCTAATCAGATTGATGACTTAACTGCTACTTTATCAAGCTTAAGCAAATTATGTCAATGGAAGAGCAAGTTTCAGTAAAATGCCTGACACCTTGTCCTTACTGCATCCGTGTGTCTGGGCAGCAGGTGGCGACAGCTGATGTAAACATCAAGTCCGTTTGCAGCGTAGACAAAATGTACAAATTGTACACAAAATGTGGGTTTGATATTTATAACTTTGACAGTGGCAGAATTGGTGAGTAGTTGCGGAACTTGCAATGTGGCACATCAGAAATAGACACCGGGCATCCATTGATGTTTTGGGGAAAGACTTCACGTCGCACGCTACACTCACAACCTGCGTAGACAATCTCATTGATTATAATAGAAGCATTCAGGTAAATTTGTTGACGCTTGCTTGCTACGCTTGCTGTTAAAACAAGATGTAACCTACACTAGAAGTGACCAAGGATTTACCCGACAACATCGCCTTGGGAAGTGTCCTGACAGGAGTTCAAAGCATTAGACCCACAAAAATGTTTTTTTGGGCGCTTTTCCCATCTTCTCCTGACAAAAATGAGCGAGCACCTATCTATGGTAGGTAACATTACTAACTTGAAATTACAATCTTTGCAATTTCCACTCACACCTCTTTTTTATTCAGATGCTTGTAACTCGTGCTGGAAACATCACAGAGAGGTGGAGGGTTTCTTGTATTAGGTGAGCTTATCAACTTTGTTACCTGCTCAAAGTTGGAGAGACTAGAGAGAATGTTCTCACCTAGCATTCACTGGTATACACTAAATGTGTTAGGCAGGCCACAATCTGCTACATATGTAGCAAAGGATCACTTTTGCTGTTTAAGGCTTTCCAGCACATAATAGGTACCATTCCACCTTGTTGACACCTTGTGTTGAGGGCTGGGATGTCTGCAGCCAGGAGCTGATGAATGTGACAACATTATGCATTTCTTGTATACACAATATTCAATAATTTGTCTGTGAAATATTGTCAGCTGGGGACTGTTTACTGGGGCACAGTGTCTTTCATAAATATAATAAACCTGATGTCTCCACCACGGAAAATGGTTAGACATATAAGGTGATGAATTTGTAGATTTTTTTTTTTTTCCAGCACAGCCTTTCACGTTGGCACTGTTAGCAAAATGTCTTGGCATTTTCAAAGACTGCTTCCACAGTGTGTGTGGGAACAGGATGTTTTTTTTACTAGATACTGTTTTTTGAAGTCTGTAAATTGAATTAAGTTTGTAGTGGAGTAGTTCATTGGCATTGTGCCTCATCTTAATATTTCCACCGAACAGTCTTTATAATTTAGTCTTTATATTATTGCTACACTGCCATCTGCATCAGAAACTATGAAGTTGATCCATACTGCTGAGGTGTCCCTTTGTGCCTCAGACTTTGCTTCAGTAGTCAGTGTAACCTGCAGACATCATCCTTGCAGGTGAGTGTTTCAACAGACAGAGACTTTACCTGACTCTTCTTTCAGCCAGCACTCCGGTTCAGCGGTGAACTTGCAGTTGAACGACAAGGAGGAAGGTCGCTCCCTTTGCTTCCTACCTCCTCCATTGTCTTGCGGTTGAAAAGTAGGTAGTGGTGTGAGAGGCTGATTGATGGGAGCTGCATTGAAGCTGAGGGATCGGAGACCGCCACAGGGAACCTGAGGAGGAGGGAGAGAGATGGTCAGAAAGATTACATGATGTGAGGAGTGGGACGAAAGAGGAGGAGGAGGAGGAAATTCAGGGTCAAGCCTTTGTCTAGCCCATGTCTAACCATTGCCACAGGCTGTTGCAGGCACAGACATGCTCAGTCATTGGGCTTCCTTCCTACTTAAAGTTAAGTGATGATTGATACAAAGCATTGGTTTAAAGGACCTGACAGAGGTGTCTACCCCCTAAGACACCAGTCCTGTTTTCTTTACCTCTGCCCTGTCTGTGGCCTGGAATCTAAACAGTACCCAGACTTCACCTTGGATTTGACCCCATTGTTTTGTTTGGGATGGATCAGCTGCATATTCAAATTCTGCTCAAGGATGCAGATTGTTCACAGTCACGTTTGGTAAAAGATGGGAAAGCATCCAGTGCATCAGGACCTTGGACCTGGTCTCGTCCAAGAGGAGATGCTGTGCTGCACGTATGAATGTGAAGGGGTGCCATGGTTGATACTAAGCTCAGAGGAACTTAAATCAAGACATTTACCTAATTTTAAATGTAGACCTCCTATGTGCTTTTCGATCCGCAATCTTTGGCAATTTTGGCAATTTTTATTTAATCTGTATTACATAGACATATTATTTAGGTGTGTGTGTTTCAATATCATAGATATTTGATTGGCCCAGGGGCCTACAGCATCATTCATTGAAGGGCATATGTTCTGTTCCCTTGTTAGACTTGGCTTTTACTTTAACAGTTCCCATTTCTAATCATCAGAGTCCCAGAGTTACAGCGGGTGGGGACAATTAAATCCCCAAAACAAATTAAAATCATGCAAAATGTATGTGATAACATGCTGTACAAGAAAAGAATGGGATGATGAATTTGTTTAAACAATAGAACAGCAAAATTGCTCCTGGGGTCCCAAGTTAGGTCCCAAATCATTCTGGATTATTTAAAAATAAAAATTTAAAAATTTAAAAACTGCCTATGGCTTGGGAGGAGGCAGTGGAAGATGTTACAGTGGCAGCCTCTTTACTTTGTGTGTCAGTCTTAGGCTTGATTTGATTTTCCCCTTTGCTTATGCAAATTGGCATTTTCAGCGCGGCACATTAAGGACAGTCTAGGCCTTATCTAATCCAGTAAATGCTTAAGTGATGAGAGCTTTCAAAAATGACAATTATATTAAGTTTGGACTTTATACAGGATTATTTTATACTTTATCAGTAAAGATCAGAAATGAATGTTAACCTTTTTCTTGCATAAACCTTATGTTTTTATTTTACATCAGCATCAGCACACATTCACATTTAAAAAAGATGTTTTTGTACCTACAGCAAATAGTAAATCATGAAAAACAGTACACAAATGAGGCATCAGATACAGTCAAGGATCAGATAATCAAAATAGGTCCAGTTGTTTAAGATTTTAGTTGATTCAGATTAGATATCATGAATTGCAAAGCTTGTCCATAGGGGTGGCAATGGCACATCGTGGCTGGTGCAAGTAAGCAAGGCATTGTAGTAGTCCAGACACGATAACGCAAAGCATGAATAATTTTCTCTCTGTCTTGGAACGATGAGGATGTCTGATTTTGGCAGTGTTACTCAGTTGGAAAAGCATGACTGAATTATCTTTTTTGCATGTTACTTGAAAAGTGGATCACAAACTAAAACCTAAATTCTTTGAATAAACTTTGGGTGCCAGTGGACCAAGAAATTGCAGTGTTTCCCTAGAAATATATTCAAGGCCGACAGCCACCTCAATTTTGTCAGAGTGCAGCTGGAGGAAATGTAGGTGTCCGATACTTAATAGCCACAATATATTTAAAATGACGAATTTGCAGAAATACTTGTTTAAAGTTGTGTTGAATCAGCGTAACAATAAAAATAGATATTACATTGATATTGATAAGATTAGCATATTGCGTCAGAAAACTATAGGTCCAAGAATAAATTCCTGAGGCACTCCACATGTAATCAAAGAAAAGGATGAAACATTTTCACCAACAGACACTTTTCTGTTACAGACATATGAGATGAAAACCAATTAAGAGCAGCCCCAGATATAGTTCCTAAGCCTGTTTATCAAAATGCCATGATCACTTACTGTAATGGCTGCAATCAGCATGAATCAGCATGCAATAAAATGTCATTTGTAGCTCCCAAAAAGTAGGTCCTTGAACTATGCTGCTGGTGGTAGGCTGACAATGTTCTTTTATTTTTAAAATCTTGTTGCTCTCCACTACATGTAGGAGTTACCCAGAGACCTCATTTTTCAGTATTTTGGAAGCAAATGGCACTTTGGAAATGCATCTATAATTGATGTTTAATGACTGATCAAGACTACTTTATTGGCCCACTTGAAATAGTGGGACATGACCAGAAGTAAGGGATTAATTCACAAAAGTCAGTAAACACAGTACTCATGACTTTGTTGACAAAATTAGAGTGAATGACATCCATACAAGAGAGAGGAGGCATTGTCTTAGATCTGATACCAATGACCTTTCAAGAATGCCTGCAGGTTGCGTGTGCAGGGATCCAGCTTTCTACCACGTCCTTGTGGTCGAGATCAGATTTGAAATGATGTCTTCATGCAGCTTTTTAGTGCTCACACTGATTAGAAAACATCAGGGAATAAAGTATGACATGGGACACTTTCAACTGCAGTGTGAACTTGGCCTTAGCTCTGTGCTGTTGTGTTGCAGAAGCAACCCCCACCCATACATCACAGCCCTGGAGAACCGGGTGGACTGCTGGCCAGCTCTGCTGCTGGAGATTGATGACTTCATCCAGCAGGCTGCTGACAGGCAAGGTCCCCCTCCTTCCATAACCATACCCAGCAGAGACCTTGAACCCGCCATAAAATCACTCCTTCCTTCACTGCATGCATTTGAAAGCCATCTGGGAAGAGCACCCCATTTGCTCCACCCTGTCCCAAATAACTCATCAGTCCTCCGTCAGCTGCTATGTAGTAATGGCGAATACATGCAGTCCATGGTACATATAAATACCACAGCAAGTGCAACATAGAAATTTGGTAAATGTTTACTAAGGTTTGAAGATTACCTTGAGCAATAATGACAGTTTGATAGGTGTATATTTTTGAAGGCTGATGCCGCTATTTTGGACTGAAGCCAGTATTTTTTGCAGATATTCATCATCTGTAACGTCTGTTTTTATGCCAAAATAAGCCCAAAAACATTCTGTCAACATATTCAGTATTTCATCCAGAATTTTGTTCTTGGCAGCATGAAAAAGCCTCTGAAACAGCATTTAGACCATTAGTGGAAGCTTAAGCTCTCCATTGAAACTAATAATAATCATAAAATATTCATGTATACTTTTGTGGAATCGGCTCATAATGTATAATGAGAAACAGTTTAGGTCAAGGTCCCTTAGACAATCAGTGCAGTATTAATGAATTCTAAAATAAATATGTAATCAATCAAATGGAAACTCTAGTATTAGGCTTGGCACGACATCTAATAGTATCAAATATTGCGATATTTGTGGCCATAGTTGATTTTTCTACAGTTTACATCATCGAACAACCCCCAAATGTAGAGTTAAAGTTGGCTATAGGTCAATCACACACACACACACACACACACAGACTTGTCGAAATATTGCAATAACATCAAATATCTCAATATTTTGATGAGAAACCATTGTGATATTAAATTTTGGATATTGCCTAAGCCTGTCCACTAACTTACAGGAAGGTATGTCTGTTGCTCATTAACACACTGTATGTCCGTATATGTGATGCAGGAATGAGCAGGCCTATATTGCCATGCTGGCTCCCTTCCTGCGCTACCTGTACTGTGAACCTCAGAGGCAAACCCAATACGCCCTCCTACGACACAGTCTGATCAGGGTGCTGCTGCCCACCCACTCAGGAATCGGAGGAGATACCCAGGGCAAAGACCAGGAAGAGATGTCGTCAGTGGCGGACAGCCTGCTTCGCTGTCTCTGCCACCTGGTTCCGCACATGCAGGTGAGACTAGTAATGTTTCAGTGGGAGTGACTGGACTTAAAGGAATACTCCAGGGTTTTGGGCAAAATACCCTTTTTCCGATTTACGGCTTGCTTGTTTAATTTAAATGTGATAATTTGCCCACTGGTCGGCACCTGTTGCACTCCTTGCTGGCCAGGAAAGGGCCCTTTCTCTCCATGGTCCTTCCAAAGATTTCTTCCCTTTTTTCCCCTTACCTTTGGCTTTTTTGTTGAGTTCTTTCCTGCCCAATATGAGGGTTAGGTCAGACTCTAAACAGTGATTTTGATGTTTACAAGATGTTTACAAGATATTCGATACCATTTTTACCTCTGTACATCCACTGCTTCAGTTGCGATGGGTAGCATTTCATGTTAGCTTAGCATAAAAACTCAAAGTATACAGGAGTCATTAGCCTAGCTCCGTCAAGGAGAAAAAATAAACCTTACAGCAACTCCGAAGCGGTCTTATTTGCACAATGCATTATGTGTATTTGATATGCATGTCTTGGAAATAACAACAAAAAACAGACTTGTTGTAGGAGAAGCTAGATGGTAGGAACAATAACTGCTGAACACAGATGGAGCGATGCATGTGTAAAAAATTCCAAGATGTGTATTTCAAATACACATGATATATTGTGTAAATAAGACAGTTTTGGAGTTGCTGTAAGATTTATTTTTTCACTTTGACAGAGCTAGGATAAATACTCCCGTAGACTTCAAGTCTTTATGCTAAGCTAACACCAAACACTACCCATAGGAACTGAACCAATACAGACGTGAAAATGGTATTGAACATCTTGTCTCACTCTGGGTAAATCGGAAAAATGGTACTTGGCCCAAATCATTGTATATTGTTTTGTTATATGAATACTCCTTTAAGCAATAGCACAGATTTTGCTGGGAACATTTTGCTGTGGTTCCCTGCCAAAGCAAAAACCATGCCGCCACCCCGTGAATTTAAGAGGAACAAAATCTCAATTCGTGTTGACAGGTTGATAGCATTGAGGCATTGCTGGAGCTGCACAGCTTCATCGATGCCTTGCTCCAGGGGCTGGGCAGGGCCTCTGGAGAGCACTGGAGGTCTGAGAGAGTCAACCTGGTGCGGCAGCTGCTTTGTGCCTGCCAGCTCTGCCTGAAGTTCAACGGAGACTGCCGACCCCTCGTCCAGTTAATGCAGAAGTTCCTACCTGCCTGCCAACAGGTAAGACAGCAGCCTGTGGCCTTGGCAAAGATACGACAAACACACTGGTTTTGGTCTATATATGGCTGATTTAGTGTCTGTGATGATTTGTTATCTGGAGGATTTTCCCGACTCTACTAGGGATCAGTAAACTGCAAACATACTGTAACCTCATTCCAGATTAAGGTTTGTTTGCACCATTTAAAATCTCAATTTATTTGTCCATAGCTTGTCATACAGAATGCATTGTGTATACTAGACATAAACCATCAGCCAGTATTGAGTGTTAATTTGACCCATTAGATGTATTGAACAGTAATATTTTCATGTAGCATTGGTAAATGTTGCCAGTTGCATGACGTTCATGCAGCTAAACTGCTAGACTCAACAAAGGCGATCACATCTCCAGTCAATGACCAATGAGTTTAATGAGAACAGTATCTATAAAGTAGATTTTCTATTCATTAGCCTACTCTCTACTCATTAGCCTCACTCTACTCATCTATTTGAGATTAAATTAAATTTGTAATCATATTCAGTAGACTTTATAGCGAAAAAGTGGATCACGTTACAAATGGCACCCTGTGTTTGCTGGTTGTGGCTCACCTGGTAGATGAACAAAAGAGGAGAAAGAAGTGAGTTTGGTTGTGCAGCTGGCTTGCTAACCAAGAAACCAGCATCTCTTTTCATTCCCTTTTACAGGAGTTAGACCTTTTAAACCTAAGATAAAATCTACACTTACATCTATTGGTCAAAATATGAACTGCACATGAAACAAACGTGCAATGCGATTGTTAGAACTGATTTTTAAGCTGACCAGAACTGTCGGAGTGACATAAAACTATTTTGGGTTGCATTTCCCAAACAATGACAATGGTCACTGCTTAACCACCATAATACTATGGAACGTTAGAGAAACTAAGTCACGACTTCTCCCCAAAACTGTAGTGAGAGTGTCTTAAGTTAGCACCACTGTAGTTCCAACGACAATAGTTTCAACAGCGTTATTAATCACACTATGCACTGTTTAACTGTCTTAAAGTTCCTAAATTTAGTTTGTGTCATGAACCAAGACAAATATGATCAATGAAGCATATAATATTGCAACCAACTTATGTGTTTCATATAAAACATTTAACTTCAGCTTTATTTTCATATATCATATCATGCCTTACTATCTCCAAAATATAACTTATGACTGCACCCTCAAAATTGTAGCCTATGCCTTCATTAATCTTTCAGTCACTTTCTTATCAACACTTTGGTCTGACTAAAAGTTGAAAATAGGTTAAGATGTGCAACTCTATAAAAAGGTTTGCTGCTAATGCCTTGCTTTTGTTATATGGCACTCAGTCTTTGCATGTGCCTCAGTGGTGCACCCAGTAGAGTGTGCATGAAGGATGCACTGGCAGTCATAACCTCAGTAGTTTGAGTCCCATCACTGCCCTTAGTCCATGGCTTTTCTTTCCTTGTGTGAGTGTGAAAAGTGCAGAAGATTGAATGGATGACATGGCATATTACACTTTATGCGTATTTTAATTTGAGGGAAATTCTCTAATAATGATAGCCTATTTTTGCCTGCCATTGGCCTGAAAGCCAAGGGAAGTATTTCATACACATCAGTATACCATACAGTACCTTGTATGTATGTGTGTTCACATTGTCAGCGTTGTTTGACTGATGCTACATGTTGTTGTGTGTTGCAGGAGTTGCCAGTGGATGAGCTGCTGATGGGCGCGGCCCTGCTCCTGCTGGACACCCCGGCAGCCCAACAGACCAGCCTGCTCAGTCTGGGTAACAGCTGTGCTTAAATAACACATCTGTTATTGGACAGTCAAGTGGGAGGCATCCTGTATTGTGCATGTCCCAGTCTGACCCACTGCTTTATTCTTATTCTTTATTGGGATCCCCATTAGCCCCATTAACTACTCTTCCTTTCACTTTTCCCTGTGAAATTTGTATAATCCACTCTCAATTTCTGTTGCTGCACTATAAAGGCACTTACATCGTACCTCTCGGGACGTGCAGCTCTTGAAAACAATCCTTACGGGTCAGTGGACACTCCAAAAAATCTATCACAGCATGAGTTTTCAGCAAAATAGCATGTGAATTCAGTGCTGTTAAGCAGCTGACTTGGACGTCCCAGATGTCTGACCTTACCAAACCAGCGCATGAACTCAGCATTATAGTCACCCCAAAAAATGACGATTTTACAAATTTCTCACTCATGTTTTGTCTCAATATGACCTGCTGTAACATTGCACACTCTGAATACATGCTGTTATTCATGTGTCATACTTTTCATTCTTACACAGTAGTTCCACTTACTGCATTCTTGCATTGTAACTGTTGTATTATGCTTGAATACCCCCCAGTTGCTCTAGCCTAAATTATATTCTATTGTTCCATGCTGTTTCCTTTTTCATGACCCAGTTTCCCCACAGAGATCAATAAACCAACATCTTAGTTCCCCCTAACTTTTGTCATCCTCCTCCATCCTCCTCCATACCCCCCGCCCCCCCTCTCTCTCTCCTTCATACAGTGCTTAGTTTAGTCCCTGAGCAGGCTGACCTCGTTCCCTGGTCGACTCCTGTCCTGGTTCTTCCTCTGCTGCAGCTCCTGTCATGCTCCGGTCTCACAGAGCCACTGGCTGAGCGCCGGACCCACAACCTCAACTACAACCTGGTACACAGCCTGCTACTGCGCAGCAGCAAACAGACCTGCAAACCCACACAGGTAAACCTATTGCCAAAGAGTCAGTTCTAACACCGCTGGCTGCAGTCAGGATCATTAGTTTAAAGGAATACTCTAATATTTGGGCAACATGCTGTTTTCTGTCCCTCCTATACAGATAAAGAGTATGATGAGACAAGATGTTTTTACCTTTGAAGGTCCACTGGTTTGTTTCCTATGGTTAGCATTTTGTGTTAGCTAAGCATAAAGACGTGAAGTCTACATGAGTCATTAGCCTAAAATAAACCTTCCAGCAAATCTGAAGCTGTCTTATTTACACAATGTATCATGTGTGTTACACTGTAATGAAATACACGTCTTCAAACTAAAAAAAAAAAAAGAGAGAGAGAGGAGAGGAACTACAACCACTGAACACATGTATTTGAATACATGTCTTGGAATAAAAAGTAAATAAAAAATGAGAGTTGTTTGAGGAGAAGTTACATGGTCAGAACTATAGTTCCTACCATCTTAGAAAAAGGGAAAAAAATTCCAAGACATGTATTTCACTACCGTGTAATACACTGTGTAAATAAGACAGCTTTGGAGTTGCTGAAAAGTTTATTTTTTCACTTTGATGGAGCTAGGCTAATTACTCCTGTAGACTTCAAGTCTTTATGTTAAGCTAACACAAAATGCTAACCATCAGAACTGAAACAGTGAACATACAGTGGTGAAAATGGTATTGGACCTCTTTCCTCAGTCTGCAGATATTGGTGTTTTATTTAAAATGAGATACCAGTCAATCAGTGTCATTGTCCTCTGATATCATGGGTATAGTTTAGTTTGATTGATTATAAGTTCATTTAAGAATTGATCAATACAATGTTTGTTGAGTTGCTGCAACAGTTTGATTGGATTCACAAGTATACATGAGTATGGAATAAAAACTGTGTATAAGCTTGTATAACAGAGACGTTACATGGACAGCACATATCAGTCAGGAAGTCACTGTGTATAAGAATTTTTGTTTTGACTTTTTTATACGTGCATTTATTCTTGATGTTCATTAATTGGTTTGTTCATTAATTGAATGCATTAATGCGAGTTTATTCATTGCTGCATTCCCTTGTGGGTTTTTCCATTCAGCCTGGCCCACCGTTGGCCCTGCCTCTCAGTTCCTGGTACAGTGAGCTCCGTGTGGCTCTGTCCATACTGCATAATGTGGTGGATGATCCAGCAGCAGCCAGTGATTGGCTGCTGTCGGTCAGCTCAGCCCTGTCCTCCAGCCAGCGCCTGCCCTACTCCCTCACCCTCATTGTGGCCCATCTCATCATCACGGGTCAGGAAGATGTCTGCCAGCTGGCACTGAACACCAGCCAGGCCATCGCCTCAGCCGACCCCTCCCAGGTAGATAAACTGCAGATGTTGACTTGGCTGATATGAGAACTAGCCTTTCCTTGAATTTTATCTTACCTATATATTGGGAGCAACATCTCAATGTAATTTAAAGGATCAGTGTGAAGGATTTAGCGGCATCTCATGCTTACCAGACAGAATGCAACAAAACGGCAGTGTGGATGGATGTATTATCCTCACCCTAGCCATAGCCAAAGATACTGTACAGCCAATAAAAGCCTAGTAAACCAAAACAAACTCCAATACTCCTCCTCTTTGAGTAGTAAATCCAGCAATTTGCTACCAACTGGTGCGTGAGTGTTTTCCAACTTCTGACAGCCACTTGCAAGAGAAAACATGTTCGTCACAAACCACTTGGATTGTCCATCTGAGCCACTGTAGAAAAATGGTGAAGCAAGATGGCAGCCCACATAAAACCAAAAGCCGCACTTACTTAGATAAATAGACTTATTCTAACTTTATGAAAACACTATGATTCCTCATTTCTGTTTTTAATGCACTAATAAAAAGCATGTTTATGAATATTAGATCTGATTTCTTTCTTTGACTGAATTAAAATCCTACACACTGTACCTTTAAAGACTTTTTTCTTTTCTTTTTTTAAATCTGTTGTCAGAAATTTGTTCATTTGTTTTGGATGGCATTCCTTCGCTGTTTCCAGTGACTGTCAGATATCAGCTTATTTTCCTCACCGCCCTGCCCCTCACTGTACACCATCCACTATCTCCCTGATTAGCATAAACTTCATTTATATGGTAACTTTCTGCAAAATAATTCACACAGCCAGCCAAAGTGCCCTACAGCCTAACAGCTCAATAGCAAAAGCAGCAGGGAAAAATGAAGAACAATGGAAACAACATAACAAAAGTTACACAAGAACAATAGAAACAATAGTTTATTTAATTAAAGTAAATAATAGGCAATAAGACTGTTGTAGAAGTAAGAGAAATCATAAATGTAAAATGTTAAGAAAGGGCAAGTACATACAAATAGGACTTAAAGACGCTAGGGGCTCTCAAGGTAAAATCACATACTAGCCTCACCTTGATGGCCACCACCAGTTCACTACTGGTCACACACACACTAAAACGCCCCAACATCATTGAAAAGCCAGTTTCAGGCAAACAAGGGATCAAAGCATGGACACAGAGTCACAGAGAGACGGATAATTTTGCTGTGTAAAAATAAAACAATTGAAGATTGTATCTTAAAGGAATATCGTTGTGTGGAATAGACTGATGAGGCTCAAGCTCAAGCAATTAGTACAACATGCACGGCTGCAGTGTAGATCGCTCTTTTCTTTTCCTCTTTTCATGAGAGTATAATACCTTTGTTACTGACCATTGTACTTGAGAAATGAAAGCTGCTTGTCTACCAGCAGCACTTGTACCTATACTGTTTATCCCACTCAGTTTAAGGCATAGACAGTGACAGGGGTAAATATACCAATGCTTAGACTGATAAACCAGCAGTAGCTGGTGGTAGATTCGATTATTAAAAATCGAATCTGTTCCAGTCGTTGTCATCCATTTTTGATATGAAAGATGTGATGCAGCTTAGTTGATTATTTATTTTTGTATATTGTAGAATTTTTATATTGTAGAACGGATCAATACTGCATTGGTTGCCTATGGAGAGTATTTAACCTGAAATGAGTAACCATTAATGTTATTGCTATTATGTACTTCAATGAAGAGTTTTTGTGTCCTGGTCTAAATTCTGTTTCAATAATTTAAACAATACAGAAAATCAACACAAAATATGTACTACCATCAGCTTCTGTCCAATTATACTGTATTTTCAAAAACCTATATGGATCAAATCCTAGTCTGGGTTATTTTATTTACATAATTTTTTTTATCCATTGGATATCATGTTCTGTTGACACTGGCTTTGAAGTGCAGCAGAGAATAGCATCTTTAGCTGCCAAGGCAGATATTTTAAGAGGCATCTGTAGTTCAAAGAAGAGAGAGGGTTAAAACCTACAGACATTCCTGTGACCCTCAGGGACTGCAAATGGAGTCACCTGCTCAAGAAGATAATGTGAAATATCACAATGTGTTATAAGCTCCTCATTACTAGGGCTCGTTAGACACCTCTGAGTATTCCCCGGCTTTTCTAATTACTCCCCAAGTGCCACTTGCTCCGGTCGTTTGATGCGTTGGTCGAAGGTTATTGGCACATTTAAATACATTGGATTTCCCTCTTCGCTGTGGCTCGTCACCTCACATCTGCCCACCCGGCTTACACTCTGAAGCCCCACTGTTTTATGGGCAGATTCATTTCTCTCAGCGCTGCCGCTTGGCAGTCCCATCCCCCTTGATCCTCATATCTCTTCATAACAATGTCTGTAGGTAATAACAATGCTTGCCACTCTATGCCACAGTGTATGGAGACAATGGGGTCACAAACAGCAGTCTACAGGCAACAGCAAATTCATGCATGAATAGCAACGTAAGTCTCTGTTTTCACATCAGCAGTTGCAGGAGAATTCATTTTCACATCATGATAATGATAATTTTGTTCATTGTGGCAGATCATGCAGGGATGTGAATAGTGAAGCATTTGAATTGTAGAAGTGGAAAGGACCATTGAAATAGAGAATGGAATAATATATAAGTAGTAATAAGGTATTTCATGGATCCCCATGGGGAAGCTTGCTTTTCTTTTGCCCTCCTCCACACCAAGATTTGAGGTCAGGGTCAGCTGGTAGGGATTCACTGTCTTGCGCAAACACACTTTGGGTTGAGGGACAGTCTTCTTTCTCATGATGCCACTTTGCTGCCCAAACAACTCGTGAGAAACTTTCCAATTTCTAGATGTTTGTTCTCCCTCCTCTTTCAAGCTATGCAGGTGAAAGGGTTGCTATGCAACGGCCAAGGTCCGGGGCAGCCGTGTTAAGTACTTCATGCTAATGAAGGCCTGTTACGCTGCAGAGCTGTCAACTACACTGGGCCAAAGATCCCGGACCGGAGCCTTTTTTAACCTCAGCACCCAAGGGAATGAGAAACTATTAACCCTACGCTGTCTTTAATTTCAGTTTCTTAGCTTCACCCATGGACCACAGAGCCTGTTAATTGACCAAAGTGCATTTGGTTGGAGACAAGACAGGGCTCGGCCACGCATGACTAGGGGTCAGAAGGGTACATTCTGTCAAGGGGTGATTGTATGAGGGCAGTTTTTAGCTTGGACTAGTTAATCCCACCATGTCTTGATTCAGTTACCAAGACTCACACTACTGTGGGTTCTTCAGTTCACTTCAGTTCATCCTTTATTCATTTTGCGAGGGCAGTTTGATTGTGTATGGGTATGTGTAGTCTTAACAATTATGGTCTTTTATAGTACAAGAAAACGGTTCTTTAAGCTTGGACCAATGCAGAACCCTTTTTTAATGTTGCTTTGTACCTTAATCAAATGCTTCTACACAGATCTTTTAAAAAGAACCATTTAAGAAGATAGATAAGATAGATGTTTGAAACAAGAACTTTGTAAGAATCACACTGTTTTTATACTGACTGACCAATTTTATTATGTAAACAAATCAAATGGTTCTATGAACCATTGCACCTCAATATGGAACCACAAACAAATTAACAAAAGACCCATTCAGGTGTCCTGTAATTGGATGTACAGTACCTGTATGTGGGGTTGAGACAGGTTGCCAATGAAGCTGTGAGTTAGTTGGGTGGTTGGGTAGTATGAAAAAGACTCGGATGGGTGTCCTAAGGTCACTCTGGGCTTTATGGCACTGAAACCAGTATTTTAATGCCGAACTGGAACCATTTGGTGACTCTAGAAAGCAGAGATAATGATTTTTTTTTTTAATCATCATTATCTGGGTTTTACTGGAAAGTTTTGCTCTTCCATGGAGCACCAATAAATTCTTGTGGAAACTGCTTACTGCTGCTTACTTTGAATTTTTTTAGCATTAAAGGAATACTCCAATATTTTGGGCAAAATGCCCTTTATCCAACTTGCCCAGACTGAGATTTTCGATGTTCAATGAAGATGTTGGATACCATTTTCACCTTTGTACGTCCACTGGCTTGGTTCCAACAGCAACTCCAAAGCTGCCTTGTTTACACAATGTATTGTGAATTTGAAACACATATTAGAATTTTTTTTTTTTTAATGAGAGTTGTTTTAAGAGAAGTTAGATGGTAGGAACCATAAGGTTATAGTACCTACCATGCAACTCCTAAAATGACTCTTGTTTTTTAAAAAACATTCCAAGACGTATATTTCATTACCATATAACACACCACACATTGGGTAAAAAAGACAGCTTCAGAATTGTTGTCAGGTTTATTTTTTCACTTTGATGGAGCTAGGGTAATGACTGCTGTAGACTTCAAGTCTTTATGCTAAGCTTACACAAAATGCTACCCATAGGAAGCAAACCAGTGGACATGCTGAGGTGAAAATGGTATCGAGCATCTTGTGTCAGTCTGGGTAAATTGGATAAAGGGTATTTTGCCCAAAGCGGAGTATTCATTTAAAATGGTCAAATTTAAAGATAATGCACTAAATGCTGGGTATCAGCAGATACAGTGCAAATTGCTTGGCATTCATCAACGTATATCGGGGTGAACATTAGTAGACATCACCACTGGCACCCACTTCAAATTAGACTGGTTCTCTCCAGCCCAGTGCATCGTGCTGTAGGAATGGTTGAATTATGATTGCTGAGGAGGTGTGCGTTGTGGATATTAAGAAATCTGCAAGAATGAAACACATGTATACTGTACACACTTCACACATACATATTGGAGACTACACACCCATACAGTGATTTGTCTGCTTTTAGTGAGTAAAAAGGAAAAATTCCATCCCAATTTGGCTACCGAACTTTGTTGAAAACAGAAGTCTGTTAAACATCTTTGTCTTGAGAATCAATGTGTCTTTCTGTCCTCCTGTAATGAAAAATTTAATTGGCATTTTGTACAAACTTTTAGTTTGGAATTGCAAAATTAGAAAGTGACAAATGTGAAATCTTGATCTGAACCAATTATGCACTGGCGATGTCAGCAGATTTCATTTTCCCGTACGACTGCATTTAAGGGGTAATTCATTAAGTCCATGAGATCTCCACAAAACACTAGTCACATGCAAATAGGTCAAAAGTATACATCATTTCAAAATTTCAAGTTTTTGTTGCCCTGGGAACACATTAAATCAGAATCTTTTGGTTTCATCTGGATAGAGAAACCAGTCAGGATAAAAACAAAAGGCTATTAATTTCTGACAGTGTATTAAAAATGCTAATCTAAAAAGCTTCAGCTGCAGGGACCAATAAAGGTGGAAATGTCAACAAATAAATAAATAAATAGATAAATGAACATAACCACACAATGAAAGACCTTGATTGTGTTAAATGTGCACACCCTTTGATCAGTTGCTTCTTGCATGTTACATAGAGCAGAAGCACATTTATTTCTGAATCTCCACCAACTGAGAACATCTGGATGCAGGAGTTTTCTGTATATTCTCAAGCAAAGGCAGCTTTATCTGGCTGCCGCTCACTGTTATTTGACGTCAGCTCATATGTCTCCCTGTAGGTGCCGTCCCTCATTCCCGTTCTGTTGTTCAAGCTGGGGAAAGAAAAGAGTCCAGCCTTGTCCTACGCTGTGTTGAACTCTCTGCCAAACTATGGGACCCATAAGGTACTGAGCATGACCCTGCTGTACAGTGAGATCACCCTTGGACATGACATGAAATGCAAGCCTCTGCAGAGGCACCCACTTTTTGTATGTTTTGGAATCTGCCTTTTGCAATACAGTATCTTTTCCTTTAACCCTACTCTTTGAAGTCTGTGTATGGGTGTGTGTTGTGTACATACTTGGTAGCATTAGATTGGACACATAGATTTTAACAATATAAATCTCTCAAGCCAGACTTCCTCCACAATCTTTGAATGGTCCGTACATAAGTCTGTAATTCAGTCTGTTAAAATTTGAGGAGAGGAAGCTGTCATCTTCCACTAGGAACACTCTTTGTACAGGAACAGTATTCGACTAATCACAACACAGTGTTCACAAAAATGTATTCCCCTCAGAAACAACAGAGACAGCTAGCTAACATCGATGATACACCGGCGAAACTGGTAAAAGAAGGCACCTAAAGACATAAAATATCTCCGTGTCGAGGAGGAACGTCGCTTGTGACGGAATTAATTTTCCAAAACTGTTGAATCAAAAATATCTTTTTGAAATTCCGTTTCTGCTCAGCAGCTTCAACTAATTTGATTTCCAGTAAGAGTTATTGTCACGTCTGCACACGGGATACAGAGGTGAGGAAATGACAGGATGTCTGCCTTATTCTTCATTTTCAGCACTTCCGAAATACAGGCTGTAAGGCAGAAGCATTTGAAAATTTTGAGAGCCAACACTTCTGGCTTGAGAGACTGTAATCATATTGAAACCTTTGGCTTTTCACCCTCTCTCACTTTTTATGCCCATATTTCACTGTGCAAATATGAATTCATTTCAGTTGAGTAGATCTTTGTTGTCCACAGTGTGTGAGCCATAAGCGTAAGCATAAGCGTAATTCATATTCTGAATTTAAAAAAAACTCACAAAGTCATTATGTGGCAGACTTGCGTTTGACTGATCATCAAGTTTGTGAGAACATGAAGAAAGATAATTTTAGGTTATCTTTAACATTAACACCCAGCATGTGTTTCCAGCTGTGTGTCCCTCAGGTGCTGCAGACTCTCCAGATGTTGGCTAGCACCCCCAAGCTGAGAGCTGTGGCAATGCGTCTCATGACCACCCTCTGGAAGAAACAGGTCAGTCTCTTAAGACAGGTTCACTTTAACTGAGTTTGGTTTAGTTTCAGCGCTGATAAAGCATAGATGTGAGGTGGTACAATAGAAAGACTAAAAAAAATAAAATAAAAAAATAAATAAAAACAGAAGCCAAAGGGAAAAAACTAATTTAGGTGGGATTAGTAATATCTTTATGAACATTGGGTTGGTACAGCAGCATGTACTAACATGATACAGCAAAATAAAATAGGAACTAACCAAGACCTGATCAAATGAAGAGCATGAAACACAACACAACTGGCATTACATAAGCAACTAGATTTATCATCGTCATTATGCTTAATTAATGAGGTTAAGAATAATTTGGGATTAACTAAGACCCAAGATAAGTATTTTTCTTCTGTTTTTTCATGTGATGTTTTCGTTTCTCTTTGCTTTTCTCTGTTTTACTTGCGTAAACCTGTTTAAATAGATTGCATGGGCACTGCTCTGAAGGATTATCCATAGAGAACCCTTCAGCAGGGTTTTATACATAACATGCGGTCTGGCAGCGGTGTTGGCTCAGTGTTGTGTCTGCCTTGTGGTTTAAAAATTAATAAAAATATATTTTAAACAAAGAAACACTGCTGACAGCTACAGCACTTGCTTATCCAGTACAAATTTATATTCTCTTTCTCTAAATTCTCTTGTAATTGTTGCAGTATCAGCCTGAATGTTATTATGTTGTTCTTAAATAAAAAATGTTATTTAAAATGTTATTAAATACATTTTCAACCAAATTAGAGTGACACCTAATCACATTTCAACAAGTTATTTCATTGCCCCAGATTTACATTATGAGGTGCCCCAAGTCTTGAGAGTGAGGGGTGGATCTGATTTATTAACAATTTGTCCTCTAGACTCACTGGAAACTGTATGTGTAGATTGCAGCAGGTTTACATGCAGTGGCCCATACTGACCTTATTGATGCTTCCCATAAGGACCGAGTTTACCCGGAGCTGCAGCGTCTGCTGGGCCAGCAGGACTGGAGGGTGGTGGTGGGGAAGGACACCCACTGGGAGCAGATCCTTGCCATGGCCGCCTGCCTCCGGGACATCTGTAGAGAGAGGTCAGCCCGCTACCCACTGCCAGGCACTCACCATTATACTGACTTGACTGTACTCGACTGGATTGGTCTTGGTTTGAAGTGACGTGACGTAACATGGATTTGCTTGACGTGGCTTGCTATGTCATGATGTGAAGATGTGATGTGGTTTAGCTGGGCCTAACGTGACTCGGCTTAACTCGATGTGACGTGATGTGATGTGCCTGCACTGGACTGTTGTATCTGTTGTATTGTGGTGTGTAGGGTTAAGTTGCTGTTTTTTACATATTCTTGGAATGAAGTGCCAAGATGCCATCTGGGAAAGATCCAGCACAGCAATTAAGTACAGAAACAAATAAAGACCTAATTAGGTCCTAATGTTGACTGGTCCTTTGTGAGGCTGTTCACCACAATTTTAGGAGGTCACAGTGAAAACCTAGTACCTCCATTGTTCTCCAACATATAGGGAAGTAGTCTTTAAAAGGTAGTAAATGTGCTAGCTACAGTGCTAACAGATTTCTTTGTCGTACAGCCAAAGGTCCATGTGGCATTTAAAGATGATTGTGTGTTTGATGTGTCTATGTGTTCATCTCAGGCCTTACCAGCATGGAGGCGACATGTTGGCTGCCATCACACAGACTCTGAACCAATGCTCCAAACCAGATCTGGCAACCCCTGCTGCTCTCGCCCTGCAGGGACTACAGGAGCTCTGCCGGGCTGAGGTCAGTGACACACACACACACACATACAGAGAGCACCCACTGAGCCACTCACTCATAGAGTTATAAGGCAAAGCTTCCTATTTACGAATCAGTCTTCGTCCCAGCCCTCACCTGTGGTCATGAACTTTGGGTTGTGGCCAAGAGAATGAAGCTACTATCACTCAATCAGCTTACTCCCTGAATTTAAGCAGATGCACTGAGATTTGTGGGGCTTGCTTTACAGGTTGTGGACATCGTCTCAACATGGAGGACGTTGGGGCCCAAGCTGACCTGTGATTCCCGACAACTGATGGTCAAAGGCATCGCTGAGCTTCTGGCTCTGGTTCCCCAGCTGACTGTCAAGTCAGAAGAGTATGAGGTACCTGTTCCGCATTAAAACAGTGAAAGTCCATTGATCGTCTAGGCTTTATGAGTGATTCTGTTAATTTTGATTCTGTTGGTGAAGCGGTAGATGTAGCAACAGAAGCAACAGGTTCTTTTTCAGGTCTCTTTTCGGCATCACATGTTCATAGTCTGTGCTCAACTGTCTGTATTTGTTTGTCTCTGCTGCTTGTGTTGTGCTGTTCACTTGTATATAGTCAATGTACATAGTGTCTTTGTTTTGTACGTGTTTTTACGTTTTTCTTGTTTTGTAGCATCAACCTGCCAGGGGGTCTGCAGATGGAAATTAGCCCAGGGCTATAATCTGGCATATTTACATTTGTTTAAATGTTCATTAATATGCATTGTTCCCCCTTTCTCTTAAATAAATAAATAAATAAATAAATAAATAATAATAATAATAATAATAATAAATGTCTCAAATGAACTGCAGTGTAGCAGAGGGCTGACACCTGTCCAGATCGGGCCTGATTTGATGATTTTCATTTCATGTGAAAGAATTATTCAAGAAAAAAGTTATTGTCAATTTTGTTTTATTTTTTTTAAATGAAGTTGTTACATCCTTAGCTCATGTTACTCTATTGTCTGAGAAGTTCAGTCTCACGCCCCTTTGTTCCTCTGAGGACGATATAAATGAAGAGATCTGGTAACGGATAGCAGAACGCAAAATGAAGACCTACAGGTAAGACCGTGCAATTCCAGTATCTTCTTTTTTTCATGGAATATGAGAATAAATGCTCAAGTTTACATGTATTCGAAATGTTCTAATCTACAACATGCTCACTTGGATGGAAAAGCAAAAGGATTTTTAGTGTCTGCTTTCAAAATGTTGACTAATTAATTAGTCTGATTCTGGATTCACTGATATAAAACTAATTTTCTCGATTTCCAAAATGTAGGATGTGTTGAAATTTTAAAAAAAGTGCAACTTAGTTTGCCTAATCCAGTAATGTAAGTTGATTCTTGTGATGATTTGGATTATGTATAATTCATGGATCATGATAATAACCAGGTAGAATTATTTCCTTCTTTCTTTTTTGTGATTTGTTTCTTGCATAGCCGAGCCACAAGTGACTGCTTATGTTGCATAATGGTCTAGAGTGACTCTCCTGTCATAATTATCTTTGTGAGTTTTGTCCACATGTAGGTCGATCAGTGAACTGCAAAGTCAAATATGCTGCCAAGTGCGATTTTCTTGCAGATCCCTTTCTTATGAAAGAAGTTGGTGAATGCCTTTGTTCTCTTTGTTTTGTTGTGTTTTTCTTGCCCGGTCCAGAACAATGTGGCTGGCCATCCTTGTGTGCCAGCTTGGCCTAATTCTGAGGAGTAAGGCACAGACAAGACAAACGTGCACCGGACATGAGACCAACAGAGCCCCAAGTTGGTAGCATTTTCTGAAAGTATATATTCAAACAGCTATAGGCGAAAACTGTCTAGAATGACAGGATACAACATTATATATTCATATTTTAATTCTTTATTTTTTTATTTTTACGCTCTGCCTGTACTTATTTATCATCTCTCTTTTCATCTCACACAGGAAACTCTGATGTAAACGTGACATGTGGCACCAGGTATATGGAGATGAGCATCTATATTTGCCCAGTTTACCATGCTAATTACAATGAATCCCTGATGGCCATGAACGGAGTGTTTGAAAAGCCCGAATGTTTGGGGACTCCTGACTGGCAGGCCGACCCACCTGTCTTAAAGTTCCATTTCTCTATAAATGAACGTGATGCCTGCGGTAATAACTTCAAGGTATTCTTCACAACAGCATTCCATGTTAATGTCAAACTGAACATGATTGGATTTTTTTTTTCAGTTAATAACAGAAATATAGAGTGACAGTTAAGAAGTTTTCATAGAATAGAATATAACAGAATAGAATAGAATTGACTTTTGTTGCCATAATACAAAGACCACTGGAGACTGCTTTTTGAACAGGGAATGGAATGGCATGAAATAGCAGTATATAAGTATATATAAATCAAGACTTGGGAAAAATCTATATTAACTGTTTCTTTTTTACAGATAAGCGACGCGGTTGGGACTGGTGTGTTTGCTGACTTCTCAAAAATCCAGCATGTCAACATCTCTGGCACCATCAACTCCCTGGACCCCAGCGCGGGCACAATCACCTATCGCCCACAGATCCTGTACATGTTCTCCTGCCGCTACCCCATGCAATATCTGATGAACAACACTGAGCTGGGCGTGTGAGTAACATGATGCCTCCACTGCCTTATTTTGACAAATCGCGTAAAAAAAAGTATAAATACATAATATTACCTTCTTTTCATTCAATGTAGATCGGGTGTGAGTCTTGCCATCAAAGACAACAATGGTACTTTCATCAGTACACTGAGTATGCACCTCTACAGTGTAAGAACTGCTTTAACTTTTGGATTTAACATGTTGCACATAGAGCATCTATAACTATGGGGGGCAAAACCATCTCATATTGAGTTGATGGTTTTCTTCTTTACATGTGGAACAGGATGAAGACTACAATGAACCACTTCTTGTGCCGGAAACAGGACTCAACCTAAAGACTAAGATTTTTGTGGCAGTCAAAGCCACCAACCTAACAGACAGGTACCGAAACACCTGACATTGCTGCATTTTATCATAGGCAAAGATGAAACAATATCCAATATCTACATCTTCTTACATCTTTTCAATCCACTATTTTAAAATCCACCTGCCTCTCTTTGAAGGTTCTATGTGCTGCTGGACAGATGCTATGCAACTACAAAGCCTAGTCCCACAAATAGCACTTACTATGACCTTATTGTGGGGTGAGTAACTGTGCATGTCTGTAGCACAGGTACAGATAATCATAACAACTCCCACATAATAACTGCCCTCAATGTAACAATACCATGACTTTGGTTTTTTCATCCAAGGTGTACACGGGGTGGACAAGCCAAGATGGAGATGAATGGCGAGGCTCAGAAGGCTCACTTCAGCTTTGAGGCCTTCAGATTTGTCAGTCACAGAAATATGACGGTTTCTACTTTCTACCTGCACTGCGTCACCAGACTCTGTGAGGTGTCCAAATGTGCCAGTTTAAAGCCTGTGAGTGGAACAAACACCTTCTAAGCAGTTCTTGACAAAAAAGTGAATATGTTACTGCAAGTACTGCATAATTTAGATCAGGGATTTAAAACATTTTCATGTTCTGGACCACAAGCTGACTTTCATTACAAATTATTTTAGGGAGGCTGATATGAAAAGATATTTTGATTAGTAAAGCGTATTACAATTTAGATGTCATACTTTGTTAGATTAAAACAGTGGTAAAATAATCACTCACATATTTGTATTTATTTATCTACTTTTATTTATTCATTAATTTTTTTACATAATTTTTATGTTTGCATCATAATATCTAGTGAATTAAAGTGAAATTAAACCAGTAAACCCCTTTTGCTGAGGACGCCCTGGAAGCCCTTCAAGGATTTTAATTCTTTTTGAACAGAACTGTCCGAATCAAAATCCCCCAGCCAGGAGAAAGAGAGAGGTCAATGAAGATGACGAACCCATGGCTACAGTCTCCTCTGTTCCCATTGTGGTGAACGAACTGAGTGACAGTATGTCTTTATTAAGCTCTTACTTCATAAAAAAAAATAGAGCTGTGAAGTGATAAAAAGATAGCCACTAATTCATCACACAATTGGCTGTGATTCATTGTGATTAATTGCAATGAATTGCAGTTGATCAGAAGTCCCAAACGATTTAAATATGGATGGATATTAGATGTAACAATAAGAAAATAAATCCAAAAATGTAAATAAAAGCCTATAATGTTGCTGTGGTGCTTATTGCCTACAAGCACATCGTTTTAGAAATCACGTTTTTATTAGATAAAATTCCATCAAAAAATATCAAGTACAAATATCAAATTTGAAAAGCTATATGTTGTTTGAAATGTAAAGATTTTTGTTTGTTTGCTTGTTTTTGGTTTTGTTTTGAACAAATTTCTACTCACATTTAAAATTAATTGCAAAATATATTTTCCTTCAATTTTGACCATATTTTCATTGAACTTTTCAGCACCTCCAGCTTATCACGGTAAGAACTTACACTGAATGTGGTGTGTGTCTGACTGTGGTGCGTACGTGCCTGTGTGTGTGTGTGTGTGTGTGTGTGTGTGTGTGTGTGTGCATGCATGTATGCTTGTATGCATGCATGCAAACAAAATATTTAAATTGTACTTAATTGTACTTGTCCTTCCGTAGTTGATTAAACACAGTAAGGTTTCACAGTTAGTGACCCAGCACCCAAGGGCCAATGAGCATCAGGGAAGCTGTTTGGCAGCACCCAAGTGAAAAGAAAACCATCTTGCTGGGATTAACATAGTGTGCTAACAATGAATAGATTGTAGACTAATAGGTTGTTAGGGTGTTATGGACAGCCAACACCTATTTTGTCAATATTTTTAACAGGAATTATTTTCTGTAAAAATGACAAATATGCATTTACAACAAATATAAGTATTTGTCTGACATATTGACATGATTGCAGATTTTTGATCCTGGGAATATGGATGGATGGGTGGGGGGGACTTCTTCATTAGTGCACAGATTCTGTATTAGGGTAGACCAAGTACAGCATTAGGCCTGCAATACAAAACAGTAGATGGAAAACTTTTTTTTTCCAAGTTCAGGGTTAAAGATTTGTTAATATTTTCTGCAACTGGTGTTTAAAGACATGGAGAGTATTTGTTTCAAATGTCTCATATAGAAAACAGCTGTAGCAGGGCCATGGAGAAGTTGTAACACTTGCAATTCTGTGAACTAGATAAGTATTGCAATACATAGGCCAGTGTGGTTCATACTGTAATGTTAAGTGTATTTTCATTCACCCAGATCAGTTTCATAAAATGCATAAATGACAGGAACATGTTTACAAATATGAACAAAGGTTTGTACTTGGATACATAAGGTATTTTCTAGAGCACAGATCAATTGTTTCAAGTTAAATTTTATGATCAAGTAGGTATGAGGTTCTATCCATTGAATTAATGAATATAACTGAATATGACTATGAATATGAATATGTCAAGTAGGTTCAAGGATCTATCCAGACTCTGGGACGTGCAAACCAAAATGAATTTTCCCACGTTCAAAGAGCGATATTTAAAGTGTTACAATTGGTCACCTGTTACAGCTGTACTCTTCAGTGCTTTGGTCAAATGTACAATATGCTACATGCAATCATGGACCAAAGTACCACCATATCCTCCAATTTTGTCATGTTTCTCTTCTTCTGTTCCCATCCAGCCTCGTTCCAGCACAAGAGGAAGCGTCCTCTGGTGGGTTGGATCGCCGCGGTTTGCGTCCTAGCCATTCTCTTTGTTTTGGCAATAGTCGGGTTTGGGATGTACTTCAGAATGAGAGATAAACGCTTCAAATAGACACAACCATCGTCTGACTGAGTGTGGAGTCCATTCACCTCTCTCCAACTCCCAATGTCATAAATTCATCATCTATACAGCGTAACCACAACGATTTAAAGACAGGCATACAACTGACTGTCACACTGTAGTAAACAATAAATGTAGCTGAACACACTTCACAAACATAGCATCATAACCAGGTGGTAGGTAGTTATCTAGGCTTGCACCTAAATAATCATTATCAACACAATTCATATATCATTAATGTGGAGCTGAGAGTACAGAATGTGCACCATAATCTTGTATTATTATTAAATGCTATAGATGTTTTAATTGCCTTGTCGGAATGATATTAAAAGTGATGGGACGATGCTTCTCTCACAATAAAATTGGATACAACCACAGTACAACGTAATAAATATCAGCCAAGTGACAAAGTATCACTGTGCATATTTATGTTTATTTTGAGCGACAAATCTTTCTGGCAATGACATTGGTTTGCTAGAATGTAAAGGACTTAAAAATGTTGTCCTATTATATGATTAATTTCTCTGCACTAAGATATGTAATTTTTGTGTTACGATATATTGGATTTCTATATACTGTCTCATCCCTGATACTAAAGTGTTAAATGAATTGTGTATACATTTAAGATTTATCCAAAGAAATGAGTGACTTTTAAGAAATTTCCTTTGTACAACATTTATGTAGAAATGCTGCTTCAGATGTGCTTTGTCAGTAGTTGTTATCTATTTCTTCTTGGTGAAAGAAATAATTGAACTTGCATGTCTAACAGGTGTCCTGTCTCATAGTTGAACACAATTTTGGTTTGGTTTCTGTTTAAAAAACGTAAGTAAATGGCTGAAAGAAGTTCATGTTTCTGTGGATCAGTGCTTCTCAATCCTGGTTTTTATACTGTTATCTAATCTGGACTGGTTTACTGTCCAGATTAGGCTATAACAGTGGCACTCTACTGGACCACGACTTTGATTCTTTTTCATACATCACATTGAACTATATTGAGTAAATACTTTAGATGGGTGTTTCACTTAAATATGTGGATAAGACTGTTAGACTGGTAGTTTGTCACAGTGACTCTACTACTGCCAGTGGTAAGTGAAGATGAGGATGAAGATTTATAGACAGAAAAAAGTACTTATGCAATTACAGGAGAAAAAGACATGAAGTGTCTCCAAAATGCTTCTGGATTTGTTGCTGATGGAACAGTAAAGTAATTTTGTGAAACATAAGCATGTATGTATGTGAGAAAATGATGAAGGAGAAATGGTATTATGGTGGGATATTGGTGTGTTTTTTTGTTTTGTTTTTTTTAATGGAAACAACAGAGTCACAAAAACGTTTGTAACCTTTCCATCCTCTACTAACTCAACAAATAAACACAAGCATTAGGAATATATGTAATGTCAGTATGTTGTAAATGACACCGGTGGTGCACGCTGTTCTGTAACTGTGGATATTCTGATAGAGTGCAAAGAAAAAAAAGACCTTTTCCGTTACAATGCTGTGACTTACATTATTAATAACACAAGAAATCCACTGCCTCATATAAATCACAAACTCCTGCAAAATCTTTAGAGTCTATATGCGCCTTTCTCCACCAGATGGAGACCATAATCAGGAAATACCAGAAAACCTGCACTACACCAGTCAGCATTTCACTTCTTTAATTCCAGTTGTGGTTAACAGAGTTATGTATATGGAGTACAATTGTAACTTATGTCACATGCCAAATATGCTGTAAAATGCAACTCAGTCCATAAAAATACTGTCAGAACAGGGATAATGTAAATAACAAAAAGCAAGGTTTTTAGAAGATACATCCAGGAATTACAAGTAAAAAAACAAAACAAAAGCTGAGGAGACAGTTTGAAATAACAGTATTTGCTAGGTATATGACGCATGTCAGTAATGGAAGATATGCAACAACTGTCTCTTAAAGGTCCAGTGCAATGAGAATGGCATTTCCCACTGTCACAGGATTATTTGTTAATTTGAAGGGTAATGTAAAGATACCCAAAATCTTCTAACTGTGCTATGAATGTGTTATTCCTCTGATTATGAACAGATTCAAACAGTTTATGTGGCATCATTTATACTAGGATGTAAATGATTCATGTAACCGCTCTTGTCTGTGCAGGTGCAGGACAATGAGGTCAAAGCCTTTCAAAAAATTTCAAATAAAGTCCCACACAATGCGCTCTTGCACTGAAAGTGAGAACGTATTGATGTTACAGCAAGATAACATGCCTTTAGCACCGCTTGCTTTCATATTAGCTAACATTCGCCTTGTAAAACGTGATTGCAGATATGACTGCGGTTTGATAATCTGGTTTATTTGATAATTCAGGGAGTAAAGTGGTGTGTTCAGGCAATGTGTTGCACACTGGGGACCATGCAGAAAGACAGGGGGAAGGGAACTGAGAAACTGCCTTGCTAGCTGGCACTGGAGGCTACTGTGAAATGACAATAACACAGTTAATTACAATTTTTCACTTGTCTCCTTATCTTACTTTTCATCAGAAGGCTGAAAAATACTTAGAAAGCTTTCCCTGACTGAATTAAGACCATTGCACTGGATCTCTGCATAAAATAGTACTTTTTATCTCTTAAAAATCCACTTTTACTCATTTCAGTGCTGTTTTGGCAGAGGTCAGCATTCTTAAGGGGATCACTTCCTCCACCCATTCATTCGGGGTGGCCATCATTCGCTCCCACATAGCCACCTCCAACGGATTTGAGTCCATCCAGTCCACCACTGCTCCGTAACTTCTCCCTGCAGAGGGAGAGAGCAAAACACAAGCATTAGAAACATTGCTCTCAATACATTGGTAATCTTTGTATAAAACTATTACAATGATATATAACCCAGAATCATTGTTGGCTTGTGCGTGTGGATATGAAATGAATCTGGGCCACTGGTACCTGTGCCAGGTCCCAGTCTCAGCCCCCCCAGCAGGTTGCTGGCCAGCCTGTCTCTGTCCCAGACAGTGAGCTCCACGCAGGCCTCGCTGAGATCCCCCTCTCTGATGCCATCATACACCATTGTATGGTTAAAGATCGGATCCACTGTCCTCCGCAGCACGCGGGTCTTCTGGCGACTCTTCCTGCTCGTGTCCGGCAGCACAAAACTTAAAGTGGAAGAAGAAACATTACTATTACCATACATACTTGGAACTTCAAATGACAGGCTTTATTTATTTGGTTTTATGCATACCACTTAACATATGGGTCAATGGTGGCTCTGATCAGAGGCAGACTCTTGCATTCTTTCACCCAAATGTGAATCTCTCCTGTGTTGGAGCCCTCCTTAGTCATGCCTGTACAGCAGCAACAACATGGAAAACTTGAACTTAAATGGGATCTTTTGCCTCTTAGCTATTGGCAAATATTTTTTAAACAAAGTACATCAAGTCACAAGGCCTTGAGTGAGTAAGAACATGTACACACCTTCGCTGTGGGTGATCTGGGGCAGGAAACGTATGGCTAGTCTCATCTCCCCTCTGTCGTTTGAGGGCACTGCAGTGGGCGTTGTCTGAAGAGGATGACAGTGTGTTCATTAAAAATACAGTACATTACAAATACATCTTAATGTGCTCAGTTTCCTCTGTGCGCAGGTTACAGTAACCAGGTGTGATATCATCTGCTCAAATAGGCTATTGAGAAAAAGGGCAGATTGATTATTAGATAACCAGCTGTTATTTGATAAGAAAACATCTACGGTAGATAAAGCAGTCGTGCGCGTTTGTGTTGTTTTCTTACCCTGGCTTTCAGGGCTAAGTAGTTCATCTGGGTGTGGTCGAAGTCCCACTTGGAGAGGTCCACATCTACCTCTCCAAGGAAACTGTTCCTGCCAAAAGTGTCGTGATGCCACACCGAGAGAATGAGCATCTGGGTCCTGAGATACTCCATGCGAACACGATACTGACGGGACAGAGAAGAAGAGCGAGTTTCTTTTGTTTGTCGACTGTTAGTCAAACTGTGTGCTAATCACTGCAGCGTGGATGTGTATGTGTGTGTGTGTGCATTTCTACGGGCATCGTTTCAGCGGATTCTTACTCGGAGGATCTCGTTGAAAGTGGGATTTAGTGTTTTCTTTTTCACCGACGTTTTCCTCTTTCCAAGATTAGCTTTGTCAGGGACAAGGTAGCTTTTGACATACCTTCAAAAAGAAACAAAAAAGTAAGATCTGTTAAGATAGTAATATATTAATGCATCTGTAGCCATAGCCAGTGTCCAAAACTATGCAAGAGAATGTTAAATAAAATAAAATAAAAACCTGACGAGAATAACTTTCAATAAATCTGTCAAAGACAAATTTTACCAGCATTTGGACCCTGGACCCAGCCAGCAAATATGAAACAATTATCAAAGCATGCCAAATAGTAACATCTGTTCTCTGCGGGTTTCAAGGTCAGGACTCACGGATCTGAGCGGCCCCTCTTTGGGTCCACAGCAGCCAGGTCTTGGCACTGAGCCACAAAGATGTGGAACTCTCTGAGCTTCTGGACATAGTTGATGGAGAACTGGATGTTTCCCTGAACCTCCACGTTCCCAAACTCCCCAGTGTACATGGTCATCACACTTCCACTCAGCTAGAAACACACACACACACACACACACACACACACACACACACACACAGAAGCAGACACATGTTCTTGTGTCATATTAGTCACAATCATAATAATCACAGAAAAGCATAACCACACAATTTTGGTGATTTTTCTGAAATTGTTTATAATAAGCCTTTGATTGTTCTTTTCATTTAGTCTCTTTCAGGTAAAACTGAGTGATAAAAATATACTAAAGCTATGTGTCAGATTCTTAGCCAGGATTTGGGGTGTTGGTAGGCTGACAATGTCCACTAAGAGGTTTGTTTGGAGTGTAATGTACTGAGTAAAGTGTTTTTAAGCATATTGATTTTGTGTGCCAATAAAATTACCCATTCTAAGTCAGACTTCATGTCTCTGTCCTCAGTTAGAAACTTAACTAAGTGGAACAACTGTTTTGGTAGTTTACTTCCTGAATAGTTCCCAGGTTTCACTGTCACGACAAGAGATTTTGAAACTACCTAAACTTTATGCTCAGTTACATGTTAAAGGTTTTGTTTGCAGTTGAGGAAACACCAAATTAAAAGCTGCCCTCAGTGAAGGCAGCCCGTTTGGTTCTGGTTCATTTATCTCCCAGAGTTCAAGATCAAGGCCAAAGCTAATTGCTCCTGGTATAATGACTTGCATTGTCCAGGGGGCTATTTTTGAATTCCTCAAATTGCAGAGGCCGTAACATCTGTCTTGTTGATGATAACAGAGTCACCCAGGAGATAATAAGAATGAATCATGGGGTGACATTGGGGTGTCATTTGTTAGTGTTGATTAGAATTTACATAAATCTCCTAGAAATGGTTAGATTGCTGCCATGCCAGTACATAACACACAATGGGACAACACAAGCACAAACCTACACTGGTGCAAGATTTTTACCAGACATTGCGACTGTAGTGTCAATGTAGCTGATAAAGTGTTATTCAAGTTTGGTTAAAAAGCTACAGAGCAATGCTTTTTGCATGAGCAGTGTTTGTTTGGGAAGCAATGCAAGCTCTTGTGTGTGTGCGCGGACATACAGAGGACATAGATGCCATGCCAGAGGAGTTGGTGAGGTTAGTCAAAGATCTGCCCATCTTTAGTCTGTCTTGATGGTAAGTCTCCTCAGAGGTGACGTCAGGGTCTGTGTCATCACCCTGGAACAAAGACAGCAGCCACAGAAACATCCATGCACAGGGACGCACAGCAGCCTTTGATCAAATGCATGAAAGATTGGGGGGGGCTTTACCTCCTTCTGTAGGAATGAAGGGACTGATTTGCTCATATTCTTCAGATGTTCGGGGTCCGAAAAGGATGAGGAAGGTGGGGGCATGGATGGAACTAAGAAGCAATTGAATGAAAATGAAAAGGGAATGAGAGGGCCACCCTGTCATGAGTATAAAAACTTACCACTACACTTGCCATTCATAATGAGTTAAATTTTAACCATCACAAATGCGTCTCAAATCACCAATGGGGTCTTGTCTTCTTTCTTGGCCTGTGGGAAATCATCACAGTTTTTATGGGAACCATAATAATCACTCAAAATGCTCACTGTGATCTTTACATATAGAGAAAATATGATGTGGAAGATAAAAAAATATGCTCACGTGGTGTTGAGGATGCTGTGATGTCCTCCATACTTTTAGCCAGATTTTTGGGCCGTGCTTCAGCTCGCCTCAGTGCTTTCCTCACAGGGTTCTGGCTCTCATCATCATTTTCACCTAAAGTATTGGAGAAGAAACCCGTGAAGAACCACTGGGACAATACTGGGTTTAAAGACTGTTTTGTTTTTCAGTCTCAAATTGTAGACACATGCACTGACAATATGTGAAAACTGAGGAGTATTTTAAATTTAGGTTTTCAGTTTTTTAAGTCTTAATTGTAAACTTTGGAGCAGTGGTTTGGCATTTTGAGTGATGGCATGATTTCAAAGTGGCACACAACAAGTCCTTAACAACTGTGTATATTTACCCATTATAGATGCACACTGATCAGAATTGACATGTTTGCAACAAGCTGCCTAATGCAGGTAAATGGTCAACTAAAGCAAAGTGAATTTAAAAGGTATTCGTATAGCAACTACTGATAAGGCAATGAAAACATCATGCAGAAAATAAATTAGATCCATATCGATTATCTTATATAATTTAGTTAAGATTAGTGTACATGAAAGAGAGACACATTTAACCTTTGACGCCATGAACCAAAAAAAATTAAATAAGTACATAAACAAAATAATATCTAGCTTTTACACTGACAATAAATGAGTTTGACTTTAAAGTCTAAATTTGTTTACAAACCATTCCATTTACAATGACATGATTTTGATTGGTATCTCAGTGACTAAAAATATGTAATAAACAAATCACAGTACATCAAATATAATCCAGTGAATATGGAGGGAAATTATATTGATGTTCATACCTCCAGACAACATGCATTAAGTTTTCCACAGCCACAGAGCTTTTTTGTGTTAGTGAAGTCACAGCCGTGTATCGCCCAGCCCACAAATTAAACATGAGCAGCTGACTGCAAGTACACTCAGTGTTTACAGAGATTTACGTCTGCCAACACAGATAACCTGACACGGACAATTTATCAAGGATACTGCTGGATAGCTCACTTTAGCCTCTACCAAAGGCAAACAGTAACCTTCCCTGACTTTTGACATTATGTGTTCACTTTACATATTTTAGTTTTGTAGCCAGATTTAAAATATTTTTCTTCTGTATGTAAATGAGTGACAAATTCTGCTGCTGTGAGATAAAGCTCAGTTGTTATCAAAAGCCAATTTTTAATAAACAAATTAAATTACCTTATTAGCAAAATTAGATAATTTATCTTCTTGTGTTTAAAAAAAGTAAAAAAAAAAACTGCCACTGGTGTGGGTTTACATAACTGTTTCATTTGGTTTTAATTACTATGAAAAAAGTGAAATTATCTTAATAAATTTTTACACTAATTTCATGCAAGTGAAAAAAATTATTTCCAGACTGAGCACACGAATGAGACTCATCACGATTTACAACTGTTTGTGAATTTGCAGCTCCCTAATTGGTAGTTAAGGGTCTGTGGCATCATCAAGAGTGATACTGCAGAGATATGAGTACAAAAACATTTTAACCCCTGATAACATCACATATTACAAGCTTAGGAAATAATGGTGCATGCTCATGAATTTTAATTGAAATCAGCTTCTGTTAGAACTAAACTGTACAAACTGAGTTTGGTGCTTACGGTTTGGACTGTTCCTGGAGTTGGACCATGTTTCTGATGTGCTGCTCACTGATGAGTCTTGGCCGGTGTCTGAGCTGCTGTAGCCGACCCACAGAGGGCGCTGGCCGAGCTTGATGCCCTTCCTGCTGTAGCGCTCCTCTGAGCCCACTGGGGTGCTGGCCCTCACTGGTCCACTCACGTCAAATTCAAATTCAGGCTTGCCCTCTGAGCCTTGTTCCTTCATGGCTGGGGCCAGGGAAGTGTGAACGCTGCTCTTCTCTGTCATGCCCAAATAATGCCGATAGTCTCTGGGAACGAATGCTCGTGCACGTGGGGTCAGATTTTCACATTCCTCTGATGGTCTCCTTGACGTGCCTCCTTTCTCAGCACTCTGCCTCCTGCTCTGCATCCGATCAGTAGTCTGCCTCCTGCTCTGGGAGTGGACAGGGCTAGCATCCGGGGTCTTTTTAAGCTGGCCTAGAAACGGTTGATCTTGATCACCGATGTCCAGGGCAAACATGCTTGTGGCCCGACGCAAAGAGCTTCCACGGCTGCTCGAATTGCTAAAGCTGTCTTTCTTGGTTTTGGGTGAACGAGTCTCTTTTCCTAGACTGTTTTGTGATTTAGTGGGTTTTTCCTCTCTAGAAGAGTCTTTGGAGCCTCTTCTAGATTCTCTTTGCTGACTCGTCTCAACGGTCACATAATGGGGCAGGTTGCCTTTGTTATCGTTCCCTATCCCTGACCCAGATCCCATCTGTCTATCAAGGGGTGATTTTGATCGGTTCTGAGGGGGCGGAGATGACTTCATAGTTGGTCTAGCACTGTTTTTTTCAGCTGCGGAGGATTTGCGGTAAAACTCAGGGTCGGCACCCTTTAACTCCAAAGCTGAAGGCTGGGTGTCGAATTGCTCTTTCCTTTTGGGACTCTTGGGTTTGTCAAAGGATAACGACCCCCTGCGATTCGAAGCGGCCACGCCCCAGAACTCACGGAGGTTGTTAAATTGTGCGCGGTTTACTCCAAGACTTGGGGACAATTTTTCCAGCCTCTGATTCAGTGGAAGAGTTGCAAAATTTTGTCGGTTTCTATCCGAGTCTTCTACATCGCTGCCCGAATCATTGCCAATTGACGTCAGGTCATATTCAGACTTGGTGAATCTTTTATTTAGCTTTGCGAGGTTTGCACCACGACCGACTTTCCCATCCCCTAAACCTTTTGATTTACCAGTGTAAAACATAGGCTTGTTCTTCTCCTGCTCCCAGAAAGATTTGAGCTGCTTTATCCTCTCTGCAGTGCTGTCTTGATGTTTGAGAGCCTGTCTCTGTGAATGGGGGCTGCTGGTTCTGTCTTTATTGGATGAATCGTCCTTCTTTTTAGCAGACAGGCTTGACTGCACACCTCTATCTTCACCATCCCTCCACTTCACATCTTCACTTGAACCTCTCTGTATTTTGGGAGTGCAGTGTACATCATTCCCGCCTCTCTGGTACTCCATATATGGGCTGTTTCTGGACAGGTAGAGCTTCTCAGGGTCTGCGCTGTCCCTTGTTGGGAGGTTTGCATCAAGCTGTGAGGTAGGACTGGGCAACTCTTCTTGCTGCGTGCTTGATATGAATGATGAGGATTTAACAGGCAGAGGGATCCCTGTAGATTGGTAAATACTGTCAGGCTGTGGACTTATCCTCAGCGGAGGAAGGGTCTCAAATTCCAGACTGTGTTGAGGTTGGAGGAGTGTCCTTGGCTGAGGACCGACTCTCGTTGAGGGTACGATCTCTGCGTCTGAACCTCTTCTGTCAACTAGTGGGTGACTGGCTTGTGAAGCTAAATAATTAGTATTGTACTTTGGTTCCTCTTTCATTTGAGTTCCAGCACTATGATGTTTCCCAAGGGAGGTCGGTGATGTTCGCATCTCTGGTTCAGGCAAAAGGCCTCCAAAGTCTTTCTGTGATACTGATTGCAGCTGCTCTCTTTCTCTTTCATCCATATTTGAGGCATGTCTGTCATATTTTCCCTTCATACCAGAGGGCATGTCACACGTACGAGGTTCATTTTCATTCATTTCTTTCTGTCTCCCCTTCTCCCCTGAAAGGTGGACAGGTTTCTGTCCTGTGTCGGTGCCTGTGTTTGATCTGCTGATGAGTATTTTAGGGCCGGCGTTTCCTTTCTCCCAGAATGACTTCAGATGAGAAATCTTGGGTTGTTGAGTTTCATCTTCATTGTCTTTTACTTCCTGTGCCCTCATCTGTGCTCTGATATCCTTTTTCACATCTCCTTGCACTTCTGTCAATTCAATCATCTCAGCTCTGTCTGTTGCTACTAACTTACGCTGCCCTGTTTTATCTTTAACCTCAATAGTTTGTCTTTGTAAATTCTTCATTTCTAGAGCCTCCCTCTTTCTATCATTTACTCTGGCTTCATAGATATGCTCAACATCTTTGATTAACAAATCATCAGATCTGATGTCCGCTGGTGTGTCAATATTATTTGTGGCCTTCTGACTCTCCTCTGTGTTTAGCCAGTCACTGCTGTCTGTGCTGCGGCTGAACCACTCCAGGACTTTGGTGATGGAGTCTTCCTCGTCCCCAGCGGGAGACTGGGGGGACAATTTGCACTTAAGTTTCTGATTTGATTTTTTGGGTGAGGGCTGATCAGACTTGTCAATGAAGTTGAGATCATAACGTACTGGTGGATCTGAAAAGAAAAAAAAAATTAAACCAGAAAAACTAGAAAGCAATGCAAATAAATGCATAATCTTAAGTGCTGCATAAAATTTACTTTCAACAGAGTTTTTTTATTCTTAAACTTACCCACAATGCTTTCAGTAAAACTAAGCTCCTCTTGTCTCACTGCTGTTTCAAGACTGCCGTTTTTCGGCCTCTCTGAATCCTGAATCCTTGTAACGGTTGGAGAGACATTCTGCACTCCAGCGTATTCTGTTTGGGTCAGATCATCTTTCTCCCCATATTCATCCATGACTCCTCTGTCAGAGGACCCGTCACTTTTGGTGTATGTGACTCCTTTGGGAATGGCCACGTTGACGGTTTCAGAGGAAAGAAGAGCGGGCTTGTTGTAAAAATAATTTTCTACTGATCTCTCTCTTGACATAGAGGTTAGGTTTCTATCTCTCTCCAGCTCAGTATTAGAGGAAACCTGATATGTGTCCAAGAGTGGCTGTTGAGAAGCCTCATTAGGAGATTTGGGCGGCTGAACAGTTTGAGAGACTTGATGAGATGTTGTAGCTGCAGTTTTCTGTGATATGTCTTCAGCACCCCTCAGGCTGGACTGGTTGGATCCCCCGCTAGAGCCACGTTGGAGGCTCACTCTCGGGGCAGGGACAACGACCTTTGAAACTGTCTGTGGGCCCGACCCAGAGCTGCTGACTTCTGACTTCTGAGTGCTGGAACGTCTTGAGAGAAATGTTCTCTTCTTGGGAACAGGCCTGAACCCGACAGAGGAGCCCTCTGATGTAACAGAGCCGGTTGAAGTCTGACCGACTGGACTGAGTGGGTGATTATGAAGTGGTGATATGGTTTCTGGGGGAAAACAAATCAAAGATGAGAGATTGAGCCTGGTGCACTCGCTTTGTACATTCACTATTATGCATCACAAAATGCATTTCTGTCTGTTCACAGCTTCACACACACGCTTGTCTGCTTTAAACCTTCATTCAAACCTGTCTCAGGTGACTTTGGAAACTCCTGGTCCCCGTTGGTTAATGGGTCCTCTGCTCTTTCAGGTGATTCCACAAGAATAAGGGAGGCCCGGTTGAAAGGGTTGTGTCTTGGCTTAAAGGAAAAGAAATCTTGACTCAGTTTTTTAAATATATTAATGGTTGCAATGTGATTCTAAAAAGAGACTACATCAAAGAAGGGACAAAAAATGTATCAAATATTACCAATTTATTTTTGTGATTTGATTTTTTCTATTTAACATGTACACCTACCCTTACTGGAGAGCGGACGGCTGAATTAAATTTCTCTTTCTCTGTATCGCTGGAAAAACAACATCAACAGCAAAAGGTTTTTTCAGTTCATGAAGATGAAAAAAATCTAAAAGTATAAATAATGTGAAACCCAAATGTGGATCCCTAGAAGAGACCCCCCCTTTTTTTTTTTACCAAGTGTATGATGTTTTGCTATACTGTAGCGTGCATGACTGGGACTTGCTCAGACATAACTAATGCTGATATCAAAGTGAAGCAAAGCCATTTCAGAGCACATCAACCAAAAATCTGCAAGTTGAGAAGAACCCACCATAGAATTCCTGTCTGGTTAACTCTCATTAACTCTCAACATTTTGTATTTAAGAGCTAAATGTTTTTTTTTGTTTGTTTGTTTGTTTGTTTTTTTTAGATTTATACCTTTCTTGCTGCACCTACAAAAAACAAGCGGTGCACTTGAAGACCAGGTATTGACCTCGGCATTTACAGTAACAGCATTGTGCACAAAATTAAGAAGCACTGCCAAATCAAACACTGACTATGAATATAACAGGGGTTCATTAATTGTGTCTCAGCAACGCAGCAAACACATGAGTCAATTTCCTATTGATAAAATTCTCCTGTAATACAATTATCCAGAAACGTCACACAAAAAAAACAAACAAAAAACACCGAACATCAGATCTATAGACAGTAGAATTCATTAAAGGGACAACGAGTCATTCCTGAGAGTGACCCCTCATTACAATGATGTAGTGAGTTCTACTGAGTTTAACATTTTGCCAGAAATGTTTCCCATGATCCATCAGAACAGCCAAGTCAGACCACATCCTGCAATGTTATGAGCAGGTAGTTGCTGGTGGACTATAAACTGACATATCCCACGCTCGCACCACCTATGTTTACTCAAGTTGAGTCACAAGGCAACTTCACAAGCCCTTAATATATACACACAAGCACACACACATGATCTGTCTCAGTATTTGAAATCCATTAAAAGTTATTTGATGGATTCTCGATTGCCTATCTAACCTGTTTTTCAAGAAATTTCTGAACACAAAGAAGCAGTAAACACAGAGAAGCAGAAATGAGGGATCACTGAATATCATGTGATAGGATGTATCATTACACATATATTGACTACATTAAAGGGGCGTAGATAGATAAATAGATAGATAGATAGATAGATAGATAGATAGATAGATAGATAGATATACAGAATAAAGGAAATATACCTGATTTCCTGGGTCTGCGTTGTCTCCAGGCGTCTGGCAGGTTTAGGTGGAGCGACAATGTCTGAACCTCTACCACTGGATGCCCTGGATCTTTCAAATTTGAGGGATCCATCTGCCACAGAAATGGAAAAAATAAGATGAATATAAACACTTCAATCAAAATATTACATGCTTCTCTGCATTATTATTTTGGTCTGATGTTTAAATTGGACTTCTTTTCTGGTCACATGAGCGCCTGTTTGGTTTCATGTATTTCTCTGACGTCAGTGCAGAATGGGACACACCTAAACCACCTGCTTTCCTCTGCTTCATGGAGGCCAGAATGATCTCTGAGCCGTGGATCTTGTCCATGTGTCGGCGAGACTTCACCTCATAAAACCACTCTCCTGTCAGGTACTTGAGCTTGGTGTCTGTCTGCGAGCCACTGCTGAGTAGCTTCTGTAGTTTCCTGGTTGAAAAACAGAGAGAAAAACATGCGCAGGCGTGAATATTGTAGATTCATTCACCATCAAAGTGCTAAAAAGCGAGCAAAATGACAGCTAATTGCGTTTGACTTACAAAAATTCACAGCAGTTTTTCCTTTCTTATAAATTCAATAAGTTACACTAGCTGTTTTGAATGAAGGTAATAAAAGGTACATCACCACCACACAAGATATTGTTCCTACCCAGCCCAGTGGCTACAAAGACACAATAAGATATTGTCTTCAAAGAATAAAGAAGGAATTATTTCGATATGCACTGAATGGAAAATCTGACACCAATTTTATTCAGGTCTTTGAAAAGCATTTTTCTCCAAAATATAAGGAGAAATAAAAATCAGGGTGCAGGCAAAAAAGGCCCAAAACACAGGATGTTTTTAAGTTAACACCACGTCCTTATAGGATGGGATGGACAGGACAGGTCCTGATGAACTGTCTCAAATAGTTTCTGCAATAATGGATACAGTTTGGATTCAGACTGCAAACCACTTTGCAAACTGTACAAGCTGTACGAGCTGTACAAGCTGTTCTGTGTCATGTAATTTGAGCTTTACTTTGAACATTCAGAAATATTCAGCGCACATGATCCATCAAAAATATCTGAAAGAGTTTACAGCAAGCTAGAATTGACTGAAAAATCATGTGCCTTGACACGACTGTTCCAACTCATCTTTCCTCTTGAAGGAAAACTACAGCGGTCATGTGAAAAAAGGGTAGCACATTATTACAGGCTATTGGCTTAATCCTTTTACACCAGGCTGACTAGGGCCCGGCCTGGTCAAGACACAGCAAGCATTCAGTCTCCTCCTGATGAAAAGGGAGATAGCTGTCCAATTCCATTACACTCACAATGAAAAGCACATTGTTTCATCGCATTCTTGACTTTTGTAAATAAAATGTACTGCATTTTCAGAGGGTCTGTCTGTTTAGCTTAGCTTGCATATATGATTCAATATTGTTTGCATAGGGAATGAAGAAGTTTCTCAGTCTGGCCCATGGGAGCGGTCTGTCGAGATATTAGGCCACTTGTTAGTCTTAACTTGCTGTTAACACAGACCGCATGGAATGTCTGCCTCTGACCCCTCCCATGGCTTGAATGGACAGTAGTATCATATGCCTGCAAATAGGTGTTTTCGAGTTCAAATTAAGTCAAAATTAAGTTAGACTGAAGAGCTCCATTATGTTACTCCATCTATAAAAATAACTTAAGGTGACAACTGTACTGCATGACAGCATACTTCAATTATAGGCTAGTAGGAGGCAGCATCTGCACACATGTATAACAAATGTTGCTGCAATTTATGTATGGTATGGCTGCAATGTGTACGTTTTTACTGGATTCTTATTAGGTGAGGTGTCTCTTTGTTGTGCCTCGAAGGGTTTCTATTCCTGTCCATCAGACCGGCATGTTCCTCTCCCATGCCAGGAGTTTAACTGGGCTGTAATCGAATTGCCTATCTCACGTTGAGGCTTCTCAGTGATGCGGGCAATGTCCATATCCGGCCAAGCTGTTATCATGTTATTCTATTATGGTCAAACAAATATCATTTTGACTAGGTTGTTTACTCTCCCACAGTGGCCTATTCTCCAAAACAGTAAAGGGAAGAATTAGGCATTCTTATCAAAATGACATTAGATACACTTAACTGTAATCAAAAACATTTCTGCAAACAAAGAAATAACTCCTATGAAGGCAGCTGGTTCAAAGCAGCTGATTTATGATACATTTTTGGACTATAAAAAGATGGAACTGGAAAAATAAGATGCAGATGTGGATGGCATGTAGATGACATATCACTTGTTTACCCGATCCTCTCCTCCTCGGCCTTCTTCAGCTCAGCATCCCTCTTCAGCACCGTCATGATCATCTCCTGCTCCTCCTCTGTCAGGTGGCTCAGGTCAATCATGGTCCCTCCTCCTCGTTCTCTCAGCAGACAGGTGTGGAAAAGCTCAGGGGCCGGGCGCAACCACCAGCTGGGTCTGTCAGGACCAGATAAATTGGGCGGTAACAAATTCACATTGTTAGATCCTGGAAGCCGTGTTCATTTCTGCTCGCTGCTCTGTGATTGTCAAAATATGCCTTTGTTTAGATGCCAAGGAAAAGTGAGGTGTCCTTATTTGGAAGCTTGGGAATATCCCGTGGAAATACTTAGATGGAAAACATGCAGTTGATTACTGTTAGCCCAAAAGCAAAAGTTGCGAAAGCTAAACTATACTAATTGGATGAAATTGCACCACCAATGAAAAGCGATAAGACCTTCTAAATTCTTCTAACTCTAAATTGAGTGTGCAAAAAGGTAAATATTAACATAAATTGGTAATATGTGGAATAATGAAGCAATATCAGCAATTCCACCGACTCATTTTCCAAAGTAATTACTGGAAATTAGTATGTGAATAGATTCTGTACTGCAGCATTAATATTGCAATTTATCTTGGCCGTGTACTCCTTCTGCACATTAAGTTGTTGAACCTGCAGTTGACACAGGTACCAAGCAGATAACAGCTGCTAACATGAGATCAGCACTGAGACAAAGAAAAGGACCCTGGGGCAGTGAGTTCAGGACTTGTGAAGAACACAGCTCTCTGCACACACTGAGGCTTTTAGACTTGAGCAGGAGAGCGCAACAGCAGGCTGAAGAATTTAAGTCTTGGACTGTGTTGCTGTTCAGTAACAAAAGACCACCTACACTTAAACGCTCCTGCACATTTTAAGAAATAAAATTCAACAGTCACATCACTATCTGCATCTATCTGTCTAGAGTAAAGTTTTGCCTCACTCTTTTGTTACCTTTTCTTACTGTGGTCAAAATCATGGCTATTAGTTAAATTTGATCATATATTGGAAACAGAAATTAAGATTATTAAAATAGCTGTTGTCTTCACAGTCACTGGAAGAGTTATCTTTATCTAATGGAGCTTTACACTGTCCAGTAGTTTCCAAAACAATTTTAAAATCCTATGATTGATTTCAGTCATTTTTTATGGTATAGGCTACTATACTACAGGATTTCTAAAGGACTTTGGGATATTAACACCGTGTACTAAAGAACACACACAGTTTTCCTCCCACCGTGGTGATTTTCACTTCAGAAAGACTCTATTAAGAATTGAACACCGATAGTCTAGCACAGAAAGTACTTCAAGGTGACTTGTTGCTTCTCGCTTGTCATAATTTTGCAATGGTCTGACAAAAAAGTCAACAGCTTACCATGCAGCCGCAATTCTAGTAAACAGAAGTGGGGGCTGAAAGCTTTATCCAAGGCATCATTTGCTATAGACTTAGTTTATAAGATGTAGCCTACCCCACCACATAGGACACCTGAAGGCTCGTCTACAGGCTGAATAAAACCGCTCCTGCAGCTTCCATCTTGCTGGCTTGGATAAAAAAGAGCACCGGACAGACGAGAAAAACTTTTACCTTGTTCGCAGGCTGCTGTTTGTTTGATGTGCTGGACGTCTTGGACAAATACTGAGGAGAGGAGGGCGGGCTGTGGGAGGAAGGACCTGACATGAGCAGCGGCAGGCAGAGGTGACAGCGCCTTGCAAGAGTCAGCTGAGCAGCTGCACACTCCCATGTGTTACTTCACCATGCTTGAGATGTTTTTTCCGCCTGTGCATGGATGCAATGGAGGGTAAATCCACATAACTTGGTTTTACCCACCTTTTTATTTGAGCCTCACGTTTTGGGGTAAATCTTTATACACAGAGAATCAAACTGAATGTCAGCTGAGGTTGGAATAGGTGAATGTCCAGCTACTTGCTTCAAGTTGTTCAAATAAAAGGCCATCAATCAGTCATTCTGTGTTGTATGGCAGGTAGCGTCCAGCAGGGGTCCTCAGTCTCCTCAGATTCATATCAGCAGAGGCGCTGTTTGCCAAGAGGGTGTGAATGTGTACTTTGCAACATCCTCAAGGGTAGGACTGCAGAGCTCAGGTATTTCAAACAGCAGTTACAGAAGCTTAATCAGGAGCTGTTTAGTCCCCATGTCATCTGTTCTCAAGGTAATCGCTCATCATTAGAGTGTATGTATTTGAGTTTTCCTACTGCAGCAGGATGTGAACTTCTTTGACTTCACATGACCCAAACATCTGATTGCTCTCTGGATTAATGATGCTGTTCAGATCAGAAAGAGGAGAATACTACCTCAAACTTCCTCAGAGAAATTAACAAATTCCCTTTTTCTCTATGGGTACATGCCTCTCAAAAATTCTATATGATATTCCAGAAACTTGAAGAAGTCTAAAAAGTCTATCAGGAACAATGGATGGATAAATCATAAATTATGCTGGCAACCAGTTTTAGCAGTTATGCATAATCGTAGTAAAAAAAAATATTGGAAACATTTGACATAATGGGGAAAAAATGTGTATTATAGTACTGTGTGATGTCTTCAAAAGAATCCCATTGGTCTATACAGGCACCAGAAGTCTGAGCCTTATTGATCATATAAATGGGTCATCATTCAATGGTAATGGCATACAAGATAATGTAGAGTTAATGTGGATAGTGGATTGGCTGAGAGGGCAAATTACAGTTGCAGGACTGACAATAAATTCACTACTGGGAAAAAAAAGTTAATAATAGCTCCTCTGTCTCTGTTGTTTGCCATAAATTGGTGTCACCAGTGAAAATTCACTACAGTGAACAGGTGTCTCCAATAACTCTGCAATATTTACCTTAAAACAATGATTAAACAGGACTTTGTGGAAGCTGCTCTTTATTTGAAAAAGAAAGAAAAGACCTCATTGTCTGCTACACGTTCTAATTACATAAAGAAAATATCTGCGTAAGACAAACGCAGAGAATATCCTGAATCAAACTTAGGTAGAGTCAAATTTGATTGAATTGGTTTCATATTTCATACATCTTTCACTTTCGACGAACAGTCAAGTTTTTATATACACAGAGCACCGATCAACAGTGCTCCACTCCACCCTGGTCCTCTGGATCTTTATACAATTAATTTACATCGACACTGTGACCCTTTTTTTCCCCCCCATTACTGTAAGCAACAGCCGGCAACCAGACACGCCGTCCTCTCGTCACATCCCGGCGAGGAACTGAAGAGGGGCAGCTAGTGCGGAAAGATGTGTGCAACATGAAGACAACTCGTTCACATTCAGAGTAAAGGCAGCCTTGAATACGGTCAGTGAGTCAATGGCATGCCAAGCTTAAAGCAAATGGAGCCCACCACCCAGTGCGACGCTTCAGAATCGTGGATGACGTGTTTTTTCTCAACTAGACAGAAAACTGTTCCATTGCAAAAACCCTAGGCACAGAATCGACTATATACGGTTGATAACTGACTCATACTCTAACCCCTGCACTTTAAGTACAATGGAGACTGTGAAATCTTTCATCTAGTAAAAATTGTTCTTAACACAAAACTTGGAGAATATTTAGTGCTCTATCATTCCGCTTAATAGGTGTAATTTTATATAATAGCTATTTTTTTTTAACTCTACCTCTCAATGATACAGTCTGAGATCCTTTGTTTAATGCTGAAGCACTCCCACAGGTGTTCAATGTACTGTAGATTTTACAATAATTTTTTTCCCCCAATCTTAAACCAATAATCATAAATAAATACAAACACACAAGGAATGTCTACTGTAAACACGGTAAAAAAGACAAAAACTAAACAGGTGTAAACGTCATTAGCATCACTACTTAGTGACAGTTAAATAACTGTAGGAAATGGATGACTGATGATCGGATCAAGAAAGGGAAGGACTCCTCTCTCTCTTTTTCCCCGCCTCCCCCTCCCCTCCCCTCCCAGCAGAACATCAAGCCTTTACATCCAACCACAGTATTTCCAAATACATAATATCAAAGTTTCTCAGCACCCATAACTATCTTTACAGATTATACTGTAAAATGGATGAGGAATCCTTATAAGGGGGTTAGACAGCAGCATCACTCGACGTCTTGGACAAATTACAGAATAATGGGTGTGAGTTATCGCCAAACGTCATTTGGACATGGTTACCATGGTTTCTGACAGTCATTGCACCATTGTGTTCTTGACATGTCTGTATTTGGGGGCGTGTGAATGTTTCTCTGAAGAGTTAGACTGCAACGAGGACAAAGCTTTGCTGCTAAGTGCTTCATCTTCTGAGAGACACTTCCTTCAAATTACATGAACTGCATCTGTGGGAAGAGCAAGAGACAAGATTAAAGAAAGGCTAAAATGCTAAAACAGTCAGTCAGTCAGTTAAATCCAGCAGTGCTCGCCACAGTGCAGTATGTGATGACGTGTGTGAGGACGAAAAGGTCAGCACAAGCTACATTCACATTACAGGCCTTACTGCTCAGTTCTGATTTCTTTTTTCAGCACCGCTGGTCCCATTTAAGGGTTTGTCATTGCTGCTTTATTTTAAATTCTAGTGCAGATCTGAGGGTTTCCAAAAGATGCCGAATATGTCCTGCTGAGTGTGTATAGAATTTCGCATATTACAAATATTTTACTCAACATGAACATGGTGTCGCTTCAATAAAGAGTTGCAACAAGCAGATAAGTATGTGACATCGTACAATATGGGAAAAAGGCCTTTTTCCTAACTTTGAAGCTACTTAAGGGGAAATTTAAAGGAAATCCAGAGTTACCTATCAGGTAAATACTGGAATTAGAATGATTAATTTTTGGTGTTTACAATGCTCTGGAACAAAAGGAAAAGACAATCCCATCTGTGCCACTTCCATCTGTATTGTGAACGTAGCCTATAAGACATAAGGTCAATTCTTCAAAGCAGACAAAAAATTCAAAAGCAGCAAGGTCAAGATAAACAGCACAAACGAGAAAAATAAATGTAGCATCTGATCAGATGAAGGAGACAGCGAGTATGCAAATGGAACAAGACAAGGTTAAATAAAAAAAAAAAAGAAATGAAGGGTATTAGCATTGGACATGCAATGCAGGCAGGTGCATCCGCAAGCAAAGAGCATGCTGTACCTAAAGAGATGCTCTACAAGAAATCCTTGAGAGAGAGCTGTGCAAATGGGTCCTGTCCAGGGGCTCGGAGAGGACTCTGGCTGGAAGGACTAGAGGCTGCAGAGGGCTAGTTCAGGAGGGGACAGGAAGAAACAAAGGGAGTAGGAGGACCAGAGGAAAAGTCAGAGAATCAGTACAAAGAGTGAAGGAGTGAGGAGATTAGTTTGGAAAAATAAAGTTGTGATGAATGAAAGAAAGGTTACTAAAAAGGAGTTGTGGGGGGAAAAAAAAACAGGGAGTCATAAGGAGGGTGATGACTGACAGTTTTGACCCTTTCTGCTCCACAGAGTAAAGGGTCCACTGTTAAACTGTTGTTGTCATCATTAGGGCAGTACACACTCACAACAGGACTTACACAATACCTAACTATGGTACACTATACAACACAATGGATACACCTATCTTCTCAAACTGTTTAAATACATTGTGACTTTATCATGCACTGGTTTAGTAGAGAAATCAGAGTGCCGTGCACCCACCTGAGCACTGGACACGGAGCCAAAGGGGTTGGGTGGCCTCATCACTGGCTGGGTGTACATCATAGTGGGCTGGTTCATCATCCCCATGGAGCCCATCTGTGGAGGCTGCATCAGATAGCACAGGGATCAAAGTGATTTCAGTGGTACAATAACTTGTGTTTTTCAAATTTGATGACACATACTTTCAGAGAGGACAAGCAACTCGGCAAGTAACTACTGAATTGAGCTGTTTCGCCCAATGACCAGTGCTAGATTGCTACTGCACAGAGGCATACATTTGACATAATACTGACCATGCCATATCCCATCATGCCTGTGGGTGTGGTGGCAGGAAAGGCCATGACTGAGGGGGGCTGCAGAGACATAAATAGGACAATGAGAACACAGCATTTTTCCAACAACAATGACCAAAACAACAAGAGACACATGAGCTGCCTTATGTCCTTCTATAATCAACATAACATAACCAGCTGCATTAAGATCATTAAATTATCTGATCTAATTAATGCAGTCATCACATATCAAACATTTCCATGTCAACAAACTTGTCTTCACATAGCACATGGGCAGTCTTAATATGATTATATCTTAAGCATTAAAACTGCAATTATCAAAATTGCTAAGGGATGATGAACTAAGGACATGTAACAATGCATTATGTAATAATGACATTTTTTTGTAATAACTCCCCAAAATGTAATACATTGCCCTTAATTATGTAATAACATGCATTTTGTAATAACTTGCTGCCTTTTGTAATACATACCTTTCCACATTTTGTTATAACTTATTACATAATGCCGTGAATTATTACATTTTATTTGAAAAAAGTGCAACCCTTTCATTATGTAATAATCAGCACATTATGTAGTAAGTTATTTCTGTGGGGCGGTTAATTACATTTTTTTGCGTTCAAAAGGTTTGTTACAAAATGCAGGTGTTACTACAGAATAGAGGGAACATTTACATTCTGGAAAGTTAATACAAAATGTGTTGTTATTACATAATGCGTTGTTACAGGACCTTTTCAACTCTAAACAGTTCTGCCCAAGCTTATTTCATGTTTTATTATCAGTTGAGAAGTCCTTACTTTTGCGATTTCAACTGCTGGACTTATAATTGTTTAAACATTTTTTCTTCATAGATATGCACATTTTTGCAGCCAGGTGTTCCAGAATCTTATCAGGTCAGCTTTTTAACAGTGTTGTTTCACAAGAATGCATCAGACACAGGTGCCAGAGTGATAACATAATGTGGCAAAGATACAAACATAAAGCATAAAAACACCAATCACTTGGCAGTGGAAGAGGAGCAAACTGACAAGAGAGTAACATTAAAGCACAGACAGACGGCATGAGCACTACAGTGAGGGGCCTGTGTGTATCACCATGGAAACAGGGTTCCAGGTCGTGGTCGGCGCTGCCTTGGGTTGCCAGTTGGTTCCGCCGGTCAGCCTCTTCTCCCCAGGCTGGCTCCAGTGGATGTCACTGTAGATTAAGACAGTTAATATTAGCAGCAGCTTCTAACTGCTCCAGAATACACAGCTCAGTGTTTGTCACTGTGCAGCAGAGCAGCTGCGTAAAGGAGATGAGCGCTGGCCTGACACTTACTTTTTCGCTGTGCCGTTTCCAATGCCAAGGTCTAAAAAAAAAAAAAAAAAAAAACAATTGCAGGAAATATGTCAGATGTCTATCCACAAACATCTTTCTACAAGTAGAATTGCATGATGCAGCTTGTGTTTCATGTCACGTTACACCAATATAAATATGTGCTTGTGTTTCATTCTTCTGTGTGTATCCTCAATTAGAGCCGAGCAGCACAGCAGCCGAAAGCACAATACTTACTGCCCACAAGGTTGGCCAGGGTGGAGTCAAGGTCATCTGACACCAGCTTCTCTGGCTGCTGATTGGAGGGCTGGTTGGATCCGGCCAGAGTGGGTTTCAGAATGCCGCCAGTAATATCTGACAGGACACACGAGGGTTTCACCAACAACATAATAAATCTGACTTTTTAAATGTGGTCTGTATTTTGTAACAAAACCCACAGTGCTCAGTTTTCTGCTGTGGTTTGTACCAGTAACTATAACACTTTATGGTTTGAGGTTCATTTCCAGATAGACTTGGTCAGGGACAAGGAGAAAGTGACTTTCTGCTCTTGTGGGGAGCTTGAAGTTATTGATGGCGTGTGGTAAAAATAGTGCAGTGTTGATGACACTCTGTTCTTAATGTACTGTCGACCATGTAAAACTTGCAAGATGTGTTCTGCAGTTGCAGGTGTTTTCATTGCTATCTGAGGCTTAGACCAGTGGACTGAGAAAAAAAAAAGACAAACTTCAGCATTGCCAGAGAAAATCAAAATTGTCAGGGGACAGCTTGTTGTGACCCTTTGTTGAGGTGAAGAAACCTATTATAGAAGCTTGTAAAATCAGTGGGCTCCCCCACAGAGAGTCCAGACTTTACAAAAAATCTTTTATGATTAACTTCTCTCTTGCGTGACCTTTTTGCTGGGTCACTTGAGTGACTTTTGTTTGATTTATTTTTACATTGAACACAGACATATGCTTTATGCAAAGTAGGCCTTTGAAGCCTCATGTGCAAACTAAAATTAAATGCTAACACTTAAAACACCTGTAACCATCACTACTTGTAAATTCAGAAGTGTGAGGTCCTCACCATCAGAATTGAGGCTGTTGCTGCCTGTGGCTTTGGCTCCAAAAACCGACTCAAAGTCCACTTGGAGTCCCCCTGCTGACTGCTGCGGAGGGCCCTGCGGCGTTGAGTATCCTTCAGAAAGAAATCAAAAAGAAGGCAGTTCAAACACCACAGGTTTAATTACAAATCTACAGGAAGTAAAATCAGGGTTCCCGCATTTACTTGGACATCTAATTCTTGTTTCGTGAAGTCAAGGGGCTCAAAATTAGCACGCTTTGAGCTAAAACATGATGTTGATGTCATTTCTTTTAGGTATGACCTTGCCAAGTAGAGAAATCCTGGTGAAATTATTCCTTTTAAAAGTGCTGCTGTATCAACATAAATCTCCATCACAGGGTTTTGCTTCAGGGCATCACATTTTGACCAAGAGAGGCCTTGAGAGCTGAGACATACTGATGTATTGCAATGTTCTAACAATGTTTTTTTTAGCACTTTGAATTGCTGTACTTTTGCACTTTCTAAATTCTTTATCTTCAATGTTAATGCATTTTCTTATTATTCTGTAAAGCACTTTGAAGTGGCTTTGTGTATGAAGTGTGCTATATGAATAAAGCAGACTTGCCTTGCCTAAAAAGTCAAGAACTTTCAAGGCCATCCTTTCATTTTCAGAACCTTTACAGCCTCACAATAGTGCCCTCAAGTCTAACCTTTCCACAAAGTTTTCAATGTCTGTGGGAACCCTGGAAAATTTCTCAAGAAAAATAGGGCGCCAGTCAGACCCTGAGTTTTGGATTCTGCTCTGGTATGTGGAGTTGCAGTGATCAGATCTGTTGTTGGATTCTAGCTCACCAGACTTTAATACTACTACAATCTACTAAATATAATCTGTTATCACTGGCAGGTTGCAGTGATCTACCATTGAACATATGCTACACAGAGCCTTCAGTACTCTACCTCTGAATAGACCTGCTACAGTAGAGGGCTCAGAAGGGAAGGGAGCCTGGTGTGGGAGGTGCTGGGCAATGGACGCTGGACCACAGAAGGAGTCTGACACGCCACAGGAAGCAGGAGGAGGAAGAGAGAGAGAGAGAAAGAAAGAAACCAAAGGGACAGGCATTTCAAGGCAAGGCCAGAAAGACAGGTGGGGACACGATAGCAATACAGATAGGAAGAAGAAGACAGCCAACATGTATAACACTGTCAAAGTTACATAGAATTCAGTTAATTTAAAAAGGTAAGTTACAGAGTTGTAGAATGGTAAGATATTGCAAAACAGCATAATAATGGCCCTACAGGATGGGGAATAGGATAGGTCAATGTCGACATTTCTACCGTAAATTTAAGACTGAGGGCCCATGGGTGTTGCATAGGGGTGTAACGGTTCTGAAACTGAGATCAAAACCACGATACAAACATCCGTGGTTGC
>OMLF01049082.1:0-14494 GCA_900302615.1 Holocentrus rufus | reverse complement strand
TCTGAAGAAGCTGGGCTGGGGCACCCTCCTCCTTGAAGGTAGCGAATGCACTTCTTTTTCCTCCTAGGGACAGTCAAGAGAGTTATCTGTGAATAAAGTGTGGATGTTAAGCGTCACTGGGTTTTAATCAAAATGCAGCAGTCACACCAAGGTATCATCAGCGTACGTGGGTAACTACAGTATTAATGTATTGTGTCACTGTTTGTCAGAGTTTATATGTGAAGAGTTCATGAACAAAAGGCTTCACATCCATTTTGGTATAAACAGGAAATCATTAACTGGTGATCCTGATTATATTTAAAATACAGAGACCTCTGTAAAACTATTACCATTTTGTTAACTTAGTTACATTAGCTACTATTCTTAACAAACTTTTACCAGAATTTGTCAATTTCAAATTATAGAATGACAGCTACTGTACATTTTACATTAGATTTTACATTAGAGCCAATTTAGAGAAAGATGTACACATTCCTTCAGTGACAAATACATGCATGTATCAGTTTATGCTGTTTTTTTTTTTTTTTTTTTTTAATATTATTATTATTATTATTTTTAGGGAATAGGGAATACCACTCAAACAATTTATGACAATTTATGTCTATCTATCTATCTATCTATCTATCTATCTAATTTTCCTGGTCTGCAGCAATGAAACAAGCAGGATTAATTTGATGGACCCACAAGAATGTGTCACTTTTTATTCCCACATTGGCTTTATCTTATTAAAATGTTATCAGCTCTGACCTAGAAAAAAAAACAGTTCTGTCTTCATGAACGTCCCCAGACATAAAATGTCTGAAAATTAGCATTCCTTCTGTAATATACATAAAAAAACACTTTCATTTTGAACAATATGACATCAAATTCCAGGTAGACTGATAAGCTGAAACGTCATCCTGCAAAGTTCATGTATTTGGTGAAATCCTGTAATTCGCTATGCTTTGTGAGGTGTTACCGCTAAGCACAGCATCAAAGCAGTTAACAGGATCTCATGATCATTACCAGAATATGATATGAGTCACCAGGTTTAACCGCAAGGAAAGGCGCTAGGCCATATTTAGACAGAGAGAGGGAGAGGGAGGGAGACGGCAATAGAGAGAAAGTGATTTCTAAATGTCAGAGTTCAGCATCAAAAGGCGCCTGTACCGCATCGCATGAATGGAGAAAGTTGAAAGCAGATGTGCATGAGAACATCGTCAAAATGCAAAGCTGCAGGGAGTAAGTGTGTTTGTGTGTGTGTCTGTGTGTGTGTGTGTGTGTGGAGCTGTGGTGATAAGGATTTGCTCTAACCACATTCACCCCCCTTTGTTCTCTAACCTAAACACACACACAGATTTCCATGACGTGATGGTGGGGAAGACGATGAGGTTGCTACAGTGCAATGGTGGACGAAGTCTTTTTTTTTTTTAATATGACTCCTGGAGTAATGCTGACAGGTATTTCTAGATTCTGTTATGAATAAATTACAGCAGAGGCGGTGAGAAAGGTTATTATGTTTTATGTTGTGTTTTTATGGTGTTTCTGATTCATGACAGTATGCAGTGAGGAGAGACGCAAAATGAAAGAGAAAAGGGATGGATGACGAGTGAGATGTGGATGTCAAAAGGTGCAAAATGTTGGGAAAAACACACATGGATCAACATGGTAGCTGCAACTGGTGTGAGATAGAAAATACATCTTTTTTAATGCCCTGCGTGTCAAAATGTTGCCATAATAACTGAAAAAATAATCCTAAACTTTGTAAACTACATTTCAATTGTTTTTTGCCCCACTGATTGTGAGTTGCTAATGTTATTCCAACCTCATTAAGCTAACGTGTTCTGTTAGCTAGCGTTAGCTTAGCATTAGCAACTGTAAGTTTAGTTTAACAGTTGTTTCATTTACCCAACAGATGTTAAGTTTAAGTTCATAGGATGTTGAAAAATTGACCTTTTTATTTATTCTGAGGATGATAAACATGTTAGAAGTAATGCTGTGCTGTGTTTACAACATTAGCTGCCATGTTGACGTGATGTTAGCTAGCCTCTCGGAAACTTTGGGATTCAGAAATCTTCCCTGCATGAGTTTGCTACTCTGAACTCCAACTTTAAGTGTCTTTCCATTACATTTTTCCTTGTAGTCACTAGCCAATCTGCATTTCTGACTTTCCAACATCTCTGGAACACAGCATGAACCGACATGAGCCCTTAAATCTGTTTGGGGATGTTAGGAGAGCGGTTACCAGGGTTTATAAAGAACACACCACAATGTTGGAAGAGTGACAACAAGTGGAAAGTCTGTAATGTTGTCATCTCTTCCTCCATGCTGAAACAAAATAAAACGCTTCGTTTCTGTGCGGTAGTAGGGTGATTTAAAACCTACTATATAAAGGGAAAAAAACAGGGTGAAAGCAGAGAAATGCTATAATCGTTCTTTTTGCTGTCACTCTTCCAACATGGTGGCGTGCCCCTCATGACCATGAGTATCCACTCTCCAAACACTACCGGACAGATTAGACTTTCTTTTGAGTGGTATTCCCCTTTAACCACAGTAAGTTTTACGGGCCTGTATGAATTAGATGTCTGATGACAGCAGTGCACAGTAACTTAAAAACAAAATAAAGCAGTCATAACACAAAACTGCGTCAAGGATCAACACTTGAAAGTTCATTGTGATAAAAGAAACAACATTTGTACGTGATGGCATTTCTTGAACCACAGTAAAGCCCATGTAGTCATCTGACCTGACCACTGACCCTCCATCAGTGAACCTAATAAATGTACACTGTACCACTTTAGGAATAAAAGGCCTGATGCTATTAACCACTTGAGTCCACCACATATTTATAATGTGATTCCAACTTTTTTTGTAGCAAATAAATAAATAAATCAGTTACCATTTTTACCCAGATTATATCAATCTTGTTGTATGTGTTACGATAACACTCCAAGTTGCAGAGCAGTGGGTTAGTGAGAGGGAGGCATGCAGAGCACAGATTGGATATCTAGTCACACAAATCTTTCTTGGAAGCAGATCATTGGTTGAGTGACACCTCAGAGGGCGGAGCCAAAGAACCACCAGAATATATTTTCCCAGGGAAAGCATGAGGGCAAAAAACAAGTGGTCGGTGAGGGAGCTCTCAGAGGCAATATTTAATCCTGCTATTGTAGAGACTTGTGCAAATCATTGGGACCATTAACAAGTTGTGCTTTCCTTTTCAAATTTGAACGGGCTCGAGAGACCAATGAAAGGTTGGTAGGTGGGCCTTAGCTTCCACCCATTCCTCACAATAATTGGGGACTTTCCAGACATTTCTACTTTGACAAGAAGATCTGGGAATGAGATGATTTGCTATTAAACTTTGCCACACAGCTAACTTGTGGTCTGAAAAACTGGGGTTCTTTGGCTCTGCACGATGAAATTATTTCTGCGTCCACAGCTGCTAATGTTTGCATAACTAAAACTCCAATCTGCATGCAGAACAGAGGGGAGGGATGGATCGATGAATGGATGGGTAAATGGGAAGAGAGAGGAGTGGTGCATTGGATGGTAGCAGTGCGGTGGGGTTTCCGGTACACACCTGCAGGGACCGCACCAGTCCGTTTGTTGGTTGAGGCCGAAGCGAGCCCGGCATTTCTTAGGAGAGCCCGGGTCTGAGCACAACGCACAGCATGCACAAACAAGAAGGAGGAGCAAAGAAAGGAGGAGGGAAAACAGGAGGTTAAAGTAAGGGTGTGGGCAGAGGAAGAGGAGGAGAGACGAAGGCGGACAGAGGAGGGAGAAGAGAGAGAAAGCAAGACAGAGTGAGAGGAAGGAATGAAAGAGAGAGACAAGAGCATTGACAGAGCTGTCCAATCGGAGAAAGCCATCAAGTCAAACTGTTAGTGGCCAAATTACAGCGCAGTAAACATCAACATCAACAACCACCGGAACAACAACCCAACAGACAGTGCTTTGTTAAATGTGTCACTCATCCAGGAAGTAGGCTGTTAAGACAGAGAGAGAGAGAGAGAGAGAGAGAGCACTCAGAGGACAGGCATGCGTTCACACTCTGTTAGTACAGCTTTTCACACTTTCTGGCAAAGCAGCAAAGTTATAAACTCTTCAAATCCTCAACCAGCCCTGAACATTACTGTTTACTGTCTCTGTTTGAGCTCATGGGTTTAAGTGAATGTTGATTTATAACAGCATTTTTAGGTTAAAATCCTGGCTTGTTCTGTTTCCAACAGCCTCACCAAAAAGTAAAAAGCCTTTTATAATCTGGTTTAATCTGTACAATCTAAGGCTCATGACAGACAGCTTGGGAACTGGAACCAGATATGAACTTAGGCCACTACAGATTCTTTCAAAGAATGAACACATCAACTTTTTGAATATTGGCCCGTTGGTCAACTTATCTGTTGGGTAATGAGAACGCAGACATCAAAATCATCCTTGTGTACCCGATAGATCATAGATCAACCCCTCAGCATAAACTAGCATGAGCGGTAGTAGGTGACTCGCACTATCTAGAGAAATAGACTGGTGTTTCAGTAATAAAAAGTTTGTGTTTTTAATTATATGGCCTGTGGATTAATAGGTTGTCAAAGTGAAATATAATTGCGCTAATATGATTGTTGTAGCCAGCTAGTATTTCAGATGAGCAGCCATGTTTTGATCCGCTGTGCAGTGATTTTTAGGTGTACATAGTTTCCCATTGGCCATCACATTCACTTCCTATGGAAACACTGAAAGTAGTCCCAGTAATTTTGTGTAAATTTTACCAATCTAAACTACTTACTATTTAAAAGCTACTGCAGGTTCTTATTTTCTCACTTTTGATGCTAATTGCTAATGCTAGCAGTATCACTTAAAATAGTGAACTAACAACAATCTCATCATTTAACATGTGAGCAGACCAATTGAGCCGAACTCCTAAATACATTGTACAGTGAGGACTTTTAAAAGATACTAAAAGATAATCGACTTTTCTCTAGTTCTGTGCAACATGGGTTGGATTATTTAACAAAATGTCTTCCTTGTGTATCTGTTCATCCTGTACTTGAACCCACTAACACCAGGGCATGATACCCTGTACACCAGACGGGTGGGTTAAACAGCCATAACTTGGCTGTGGAAAGCGGGGTGGGTGGGCGGTTTGAGGTTAGAGAGACATCCTGCTTCAAAGGGACCAAAGAGATTGTGTTACATCCAGCCAGCGCAAGTTCAGCGTCAAGTTCAATCAAATCCTCTCAAAAAGGCTGGCTGTCTGGTTTCTTATGCTTAAACATCGGATGGTATCAGAGACAGAAGACTTTTTCCTAGCGGATCGTTACCTGTGTTGGAGTCCTGCTGCTTCTCTCTTTTTCTTCTCTTCTTTTTGCCCTGTGGGGAAACACACAAATTCCCCCCAAAACCCCCCAAACACATCAGTCTGGATCAGCTGTGACATGAAAACTGACACACAATATTTACAGTGAAGGAAATGAAATGAACACCAGGTTTTTGGCTTTGGCTGATAAAACCAGCTATTTTGAGTCACTTTGGCAAGTAGTTTGTCTTCAGTCTGTCTTCAATGAAAAGGCACGAAAACACACTGAGGTTAGTTGTCGGCCATCGTTTGTAGAAATAATGGGATCATGCTTAAGTGCAGCTGTTCCTAGTCTAAACTTTATTAGTTATTTTGTCTGGTTTGGCCTCCACCAAGAATTTCTGGGGTGCATGTGTCTTTCCCTGTTTATTTAATGCATGTTTGTTTACCATTTTTATCTGAAATCCCCAACTTTGAGTATTAAATAGGAACATTACTGTTCATGATGAAGCCTGGTCCCAAAATAATAAAAAAGGATGGGGGGGGTTCTTATGTGGAATATAAAGTGCACAATAGCAATCCTCTGCAGTGCTTTTACAAAAAAATAAAATAAAACAGCACGCACAAATAAGATGAAAAAATAAAAATATCAAACTGTTAGTGTAAAGCTGAGCACAATTCATGCAGAACAGATAGGAGGCTGGAGAGCTTCTTATCTTCGAATGTGGCGAGGTTGTGGGTGCTCTTTGGAAAAAGGGGTGAATAAAGATATCTAAGACCTTTCAAAAATCTGTTAAAAATGTTTATTTCTGCCTTAAACCATGCATTTGACAGAATGCATGGTTGTAGTGCAATGGATTTCTCCTTTTTGAGCATAATTTTGTGTCTGTATATGCACCCTGACCGACTCAGGGCAGACTGTAAAGTGTGACTGTTGAGGTAAACATCAGAGTTGTTAACACAGATCTGCTGAGGGTGAAGTGAGGCCTCATATTTGGGTGAGATCAAGGATGTGGGTGCACTACGCCCACACACTACAATGTCTCCCCTCCCCGGCTCGCTGTCAGCATTGTGTATGTGGTTACAACAACTTCTCTTGCAACTGCAGCTTTGTACAGCACTGTGTCTGTGGGCGTAAGTGTGTGTGTGTGTGTGTGTGTGTGTGTGCGTGTGCATGTGTGTCGGTGTGCAAGTGTGTTTTCATGCTCAGGACTCGGAGGAGAGAAACCCCCCACAGCTGCGTGGGCGACATGTGGAACTTCACTTCCTGTTTTGCTCGTAGGTCCAGGGGCTGCTGGGGGTTGTGAGGGTGAAGGGTTGCCGGGGGTTACTTGAGATTTCAAAAACGGTCTGTCAAGGCATCAAGTTCACGTATGCAGTCATTACAGGTGTTATTCTTTTCTGTTGCATGCTCACTCTGCTGCACTATTGCTCTGCTTCTGAAAGGAATTTTTTGGAAGTTCAACGTTTTGGTCTCTTTTCACCCCTGTGCAGATGCAAGGAAATGAGGTGGCAACAGGTTTTTGGGGGGAATCATGAGATTTGGGTGCTGCAGTACTATTGCAGATTAGACGCAGCATGGGTGTCCTCTGCCATCGTTACTGTGGTTACAAGGTTTGGGGATTCATTTTGGAGGAGATAAAAAGGCAAAGCGTCAAATGCATCCTTAGAGATTTTAGGAAAAGGTTATGGGACAAAAGACAAAGTTACCAGCCCACTTTCCCCTTTGCTAAATATGAACAAATCCCCCACTGCACCTGCAAGTGAGCCACTATGCCCAGGTAACAGTTAGCTACAAGACTTACAGACTGCAGAGTAAACAAGTAGTTTAAAATAAACTGTAAGCTCCATGCATATGGCAACTATACCTATGATTTACTAGAACTGTGACTCATAACACTCATAATATCATTAGAGATTTTTTTTCGAGAGTTGGCAACTCCCAGGGAGGATGTTTATAATTTTTATTTTAAATTTCTCTTCTCTTCCACTGCTGTTTTATACAATATGGCTTCAAAATGAAATGAAAACCCAAAGCGACATAACATTAGGACTAAATGAATGCAAATGGATGTGACGTGTAGCTCATGTGAAGCGTCTGTTCAGATGTTATGAAAGTGTTATGAACCACAGTGAAGTGTCACCATCAGGTGCGCACCGTACCCTTTATTCTACACAGCACGGCTCAGTCAGATAACAGCCACACAGCCAGAAGAGAACACAGGAGAAAAAAGCCTAAAGCCTTCATTGCACTCCCTTCCTCTTATGTTACTGGATGCAAAGCATAAATCAGGCTCTCTTTCTAACAAAAACCTTTTTCATTCAGTGACTACTTTTTTTTTAAGTCGAATGAAAATATAACATTTACTTAAAGACATGAAAATTGCCTTGGCTCTCCCTCTATTACAGTGTTAACAGCTTTTGTATCAACAACTAATACCATGTATCGTGTTATTATTGTCTAATTAGACAATAATCACAGGAACAAAGGTGCTTGTACTTTAATGGGTTACAAAAATAACTGTCAGCCATGCGACCCTGTTCACTGTTAGTTGAGTGAAACGGGTTGATTTACACCTCTGTGTTTGTAGTTGTGGTGTAACAGCCTTGTAGACATGACAACGGCAACATGCAGGATTTATATTTTGCATTTTTATGCAGAATGCTTCTGTAATCAACCAATCGGATGAGCTTCTTTTGAAACAACCATCGCATTCACTCTTGCCTGTGCATGGTTTGTGGCACAGTTACAACTTTTGGAAGGTGCATGCAAACCCTGCACAGAAGTACCCACAGCCCCTTTTGTGCAGCTCTTCACACACTCATGTTTTCATCACAGAGGCATAAATCCACCATAAGACGTGTCCCTACCCAATCAGCTTTACTCTTTTCCCCTGCGACCCCGCTAAGGCCCGCCTCCTGCAAGAGTTCAACATCACACTGACAAGTCAGAGGCACACAGCAGCCCGGAGACAGCAGGTATCCAAAACATCATCCATACAGACACATTATGCCCTGACAACTCTGGTATCCTGGAAAACTAATGTAACCATTTCATGCAGTCGAAGTGGGTTGCTATGTGTGAACTTATTTGACTGACAGGCCTGGGAGCTAATGATTATGCGGGATGTGGAGGCAGGAGGTAAGGCTACTTGTTTGGATCTGAGATGGGACTTATCAAAGCCAGTACACCCAGTTCTAGTTGTTCCTATTCTATTCTTTCCTCTTAGTTTCAAAGCGAATCAAGGAGGAAGCAAAGAAGTCAAGCAGTTGTCCTGGTTTCAGAAAATTCATTTGTAGCATTAGAAATTGTTTGAAAATAAAATGAAAACCCATAAAACTGACCATTTTAATCGTCTATTTTTTTGAGGTTTTTCAGGGCTTTCAATATTTTCAAGATGCAGTTACAAGCCTTGGGCAGTTTGCAAATTTAATTGTGTGGACTCATAGAGACCCCAGCGTATGATGAGCATGTGCAGCATCTGATAATGTAATAAATGTTGAATAATGTAATAACATTTGTGATCAAAATGAGTCAAAATGCAATAAAACCCGTTAATGCAATCAACACAATCACATCTTCTGACTGATATTGTAATAATTTAAAAAGGTGCATCCTTTTATAATGTAATAACAGCCAGTAAATGTAAGATATTATACACTGTCAAGAAAAAAACATCATAATATTGGGTATATTTTGATGTTTTAACTCAATTAGTGTAGCCTTTTATTACAGTTTTCTCATCTTATTACATTATCTGACTTTTATTACATTTTTAGATGCTACAATGTAACAATGCTACAAATGAACGGTCAGTATTCTTCCAGAGTCAGAGCAAGACACTTTACTCTGAAAGGGTTTTCATCACGGCCCTGATATGACGTTCCATCATCAGGTCTGTGCCCTTCCACGACGTAAAATGTTTATTCCTGACTGGTTTGTTAGTCTTGTCACTTCAAAGACTATTTTTAAAAAGTCGTCAAATGATCAAGTTCCCTGACTTTCCCTGTCTGGGATTCACGTCTCAGAATTCCGTGATATTCCAGGAATTCCGTGACCAGTGGGAGGGGAGGAGGAAGAGGAGGAGGAGGAAGAGGAGTTGGTCCTTACGTAGTTGTCCCTGGCAGACCAGCTGGGGTAGAGCTGCATGTGGAGCTGTCTCTCCTTCCTGGCCAGCTCGTAGTACTTGGCCTGTTCCTCACGGGTCAGTGCATGCCACTGGACACACACACACACACACACACACACACACACACACACAAAGACCAAGAGAGACCGTTATTATTCCAACCTAGACATTACATGCACAGATACTTTCCTGTGTATTGTCACTGTCAGGTGATTTTCATGTTTCAGCTTTGCTCTTAGCAAGTCATTTATTCAGCCTCACCATCAGCTATTCATTTTAAAAAACTTATTTTTCTTCAAAGAAGGCAAAATAATCTGTCAGTGGGATGAGATAATCCCACTTCAGGGTCATGAAAAGGAGAACCACTAACAGAAACAGGAAAACCAACCAATTACAGACCAAATGAAGGGACACGGCTGCAGGAAATGTAAAGTTTAAATAGTTTAAAAAGTGCATGAAAGAGAAAAGGGGAGAAAATAATATGAGAACAAGATAGATTACAAGATTACAGTGGGTTAGAATAAACCACAACACCTGCAGAGATGAACAAATCAGGAGAAACCTGTGAGGAGAAACCTTTCTTTTTAGATCATAAACTGTCTGTCTGTTCATTTACTTCACTGTGTGTCCATCACTCTTCAAAAACACACACTCCAGTGGTGTTGTACAGTCGGTCAGTGTTGTGACTGAGAGGAGGATTCACATGTCAGGAGTTCACATTGCCCCAGTCCTCTCATGTTCCTCATGTGTGAAATTACAGGGGGGGATTAGTCGGGGTGTTTTTATGTACGTGTGTGTGTGTGTGAGTTGTGCCTCATATGACTGAGTACATACATGAAAGTGTGTGTGTATGAGTGCATGCATCTGTGTGTGTGTGTGTGTGTGCTCCACTCACCCTCCGTCCCAGGATCTGGTTGATGGCGGCGCTCTCCTTTAGCGTGCACTCGGCGATGACCTTTGCCCTCATCTCCTTCATGTAGAGCATGAAGGCGTTCAGGGGTTTCTTGATGACCGGCTTCTTGGGCTCCTTCTCCCGCTTGGCCTCCATATGCGGCTTCCTGCGAGGACGGAGGAAGAGGAGAAGAAGAGGAGGAGAGGGAGGGAGAAAGTAGGGAAGGGTTAAGGAAAGTGACAGGAAATCAATTTGCATCAATTAAAAAAAACAATAGGATGCCAACATTGAAGTTTATTGTCCACTGTCGATATGAGGAAGGCTCCTCCATGAAAAACCTGGAAGCAATTTTATTTTCTTTGCACTACTTGTTTGTTTAATTGCCAATAAAACCTTTTGTTAAGTAAATTCTTGGTTTAAAGGCCTTTTGTGTCCCAGAGTTAATGCATTTCTGCCTCAAAGAGCTGAAGACCTTTAAAGAATGTGATAATTTGGGTTTTAGTGTCCCATTACGGCCTGTTTCAGAAGCTTCTGAACTCTGATAAGAATAAAATTTGGAGGGAAACACTGAATGCAAATATATCAATATTTTTTTGAACCCCATAAGTCAGCAGGAAAATAAAAACAAATACAATAATCAGATCGAGAGAGAATATTTTGGATGCTACAAGGGGGAAAAAGCTGTAGATATGAGTTGGAATTATATAAAGTGGGTATAAATTGGTATAAAAATGAAGGATGCACTGATACAACCTTTTCAATGCCGATACTGAGTATGAAACTATAAATAGACTGATACTGAGTTCTGATCTGATCCATTACATTCACTGAACCGTGCAGGCTTACATCGTTAGTGTGGGGTCACTAGGCAAAATAAATGATATAAAATCCTTCTTTATCCCATAATTTGAGAAATACAGGCTTCTGTTTGCCAAAAATGACAGCTTGCTTTTATTTCTGTGATGTTACTCAGGGATTTGGTATTGAATATTAATCTTGGGAAAAATCTCCAATACTCCATTTTAGCTCGCTATCAGCAATGATTTATGGAAATATAACGATTCAGCCACAACAGAGTCGAGTGTGCAAGAAGAGAGAGTTGCTGAGAATTGAGAGAGGAGGAGATGAGGAGGGACAGACGGAGTGAACAATGAAGAAAAATAAACTGATGAAGACAGAGACAAGCACGGGACGGAGGATACTTACGCGTACATGCTCCTGTCATACTGGTCGTGCTCCTGTTTGCCTGTAGGGGGCACTATGGCCGGGTGGGGGATCCCTGTCGGGTGCATCCCTGACGGGCCGAGCATCAGAGAGTGAGAGAACCTGGTGGAGGAAAGAGGAGAAAGAGAGAGGGACAGAGAGAGAGAGTGACAGAAAGCTTGGAGTCAGTGCAGAGAAACACTTTCACTCGACAGTGAGCGCTGAAGCGAGTGTGAGGTTTTGGCAAGCAGTGAGCCTGAAAGCATGAAAAGCCTCTTGATGCAGCGGGACTGGAAACAGAGGTTGGACACACTGACGTGAAAAAAAAACAAAAAAAAACGTGATTTTTGGAAATGCCTGGGAACAAAGCTGTCATCTCTGTCAACCGGGCACAGGGGAATGAAAGCTGAATTTATTAGCTGCAAAAGCAACTTTTGAACATAAACACTGATTGAACAAGTTTTTTTACCTGCATGAACGGTCAGTAGAATGGAAAGATTTACCAGTTTTATTAGACGCTAAAATTTGAAGCTGGTGGCTGCTGGAGGCACAGAGCCTAAAAATGTGCCCTTTATTTTTATGCATTGAAAGTGTAGACACCTGCAAACACTAGAGGGCGTCCTAGTCACACTGAGAGGGAGGCTGGGAGGCAAGGAAAACACTCTCCTGTCTTGAGCCTTGTCGTTTCAGCTTTGTCTTGTGTGATGTCTGCGTTTATGTAACACAATAATAAACATGTTAACTGAGAATACATCATTTCTCTTGGCTGTGCAAAACTCAGCCTTGTAAAAATGGATAAAGTCTGTGTTTTAAATTCTAAGGAGATGACTGTTTTCAGCTTATTGGCCCCCGAAACTTCCAACAGCTCCATTCGACACCCACTCTGCTTAATCCCTGATAAGAGAACAGATAGATGTCTGACGACTTTTAAACAAAATCGGCGTCTCCAGCTGGGTTTTTCCACAGCTGATGTCGAGGCGGGTTGCCATGTTTGGTTCAGCAGCTTCACAGACGGCGGAGTTAAGCGCCACAACACAAAGTCTGACTGATGAGGAAGCTGCTGGAGGCGCGCGCGTCAGGATCGATGAATAATCAGAAATAATTCATAGTGTTTGTTTTAATCTGCAAGAGGCAGCGTGCAGGTGGGATTTGCTGCACGGGGACAAATTCATATAGTATCAAGTAAGCTGTCAATCACAGAAACATAAATTAAATTGGCTTTTAATGTCTAATACTCGTTATGATGTCTTATGTGGAAAAACCTATCAAAACATATATAAAAGGATGTGTAAAAGCTTCAGGCAAGTAAAACAAACCTCCTGTGCAACATGAGGACACTGTAGCTCGCACACACACATATTGGGGACACGTAAATACATACATACACAAGCTTGCAAACACAAGCGTAACACATACACACAGTATTGCTGCTCCTGAAAAAGACGGGCAGGATCTCACATAAACCACAGAGAAGCAAAAGGTTTTTCTTTTTGGTTTAACTTGGATGGAGGGTCAAGCATCCGATCAGGAATACAAATAAACAAACAGGAAATAATAGTCAAAAAAGCAGAAAAGCAGCAAATCAGGAATCCCAGTTGGGAATGAATGGGGAAAAAAATCCCGGATGGCTTTCAAGATGGAGCAATGTGTGTGTGCATTTTGGGTGTGTGTGTGTGTTGTGTGCATGTGTGGGCAGATGCGTGCTTTATGTATGAGCAACACTGCACGGCGATGCCCTCTGCAGCAGCGAGTAGCTTGGCTTGGCTCGGTTTGGCTCGGCTTGCTTTGACTCAGCTTGTTTTGGCAAAACACTTGACGTGTCCTCCTGTTTACAGCACACTGAGTGCCGTTTTCTGAGCAGCTACTTAATAAAAGCTGACACGAGGACCGGATCGGTGCTCGCGAGCTCCGAATGGAAACTCTGGATCAGGCGTTTCGATTTTGCGTGTGCTGTAAACAGGAGTTCATGCAGAGCGTAAGTTGTTTCGCTCAGCTTGGCTCGGCTCGGCTCGGCTCGGCCCAGCCGGCTACGGTACCTGGAGTAGGAGGAGGCGCTGGAGAGGTTGGAGGAGTAGGGCTGCCTGAATCCACAGGAGGACAGGGCAGGATAGACCGGCTGGCCCTGCCTGCCAGGGGACAGCGGAGGGGGGGAGAGACGGCAGCGGTTGGTGCTTTTCAGCCAGTTTTATTGATCCCCGGAGGGACACCCAGTGTTTCAGTGTCAGTTTCTATTCAGTTTCAGTTCATTTTTCATCATTTAAATTCATTGAAAATCAGTGAAAGTGTGTAACAGGGCTGCCATGGGTCATGGGATTTCTCGAAAGTCATTTTCAAAAGTCTATTCCGGTCGGTCAGTCAGGGGATTTAATAAATTCTGGGGACAAGTCATAGAATTTGGTCGGCCTATTTGTTTTCAATTGCATTCACGTTATGTTCTCTTCTCCTGCAGACTAAAACAGAATGATAAACTTTAATGTGGCCTCTGAATCTGGAGTGTCTAAGGTTTTGGTAAAGGAAAAAAAAGCAGCATGTTACGTTTTTATAGGTCATGGCAATTCCACAGTTTAGTCATGGAAAATGGTGGTAAACTCTTTCCCATTTGGCACAGAGCGGGAACCCTGGTGTTAGATTTAAATTCCTTAAAAATGCGTTTTCAGTTTTATGTGGATTGAATCACTCTCAAAATCACTCTTCTGTCCAATGAGAAACTTCAGAGCCGCTGCAATACTTGCTTCATTCGTCTGTATGATGAAACCTCGGGGCTTAACGCTCCGTTTTACATGTCCGGAGCACATTGTGCATCTGCGGAGGAAATCTGTGCAGAGGCATTATGTAGATCCTGGTGCTGCAGAGGCTCTTGTGCTGCTGTAACGCATGGCGATCCCCCGCGGAGAAGTCTAGATCAGCGCTGTTGTTCAGCTGTGGCTCTGTGTCAATACAACGCCTACCAGGAGAAAAGCTAACACACACACACACCATGGGAGGTGATGGGGGTGG
>OMLF01049081.1:0-17266 GCA_900302615.1 Holocentrus rufus | reverse complement strand
CCTCCTTTCCCTTCCCTTCCCTCCTCCCTCCACACTTCCACCTCCTCCCTGTACCGCCCCTCTCTCATAGTTTAGAAACCAACAAACACTCATTTCAACATCACACAGAGCTGAATGGACCCTACGTGGATTTTAAGACAAATCTGGGAGGAATATTTTTTTATATATTTTTTTAAATTTTTTGAATGAGCTGACATTTGCCACTGGTGAAGGAGAGGGATCAAACCTGAAGTGAAGAGAGAGCAGGGAGGGTGAGTGGTGTGAGAGCATGTGTGTGTTCATGTGTGTGTGTGACAGGACAGTATAACAAGCTGCTCTTTTGGGCTCTTAGAAAGAGAGGTACAATGTTGGCTCATTGCTGAATTCACTTGTTGTGCCAGGCTTCATACAGGTGGCGCCTTTACCCAGCTCACTATGTGGACAAGGACCATGTGGGTTAGACTGATATATTAAGTTCGGAGAGGTGATGGACTGGAGCAACATCACATCAATCACATCTACAGTAAATTCTCCCGGCTCTCCTGTTTCCCTCTAAGGAAGCGCTGCAGGCAGGAGGAAAGGTCAAACAGCCAGTGGGAGAGATGTAACTGTCAGCAGAGTCAGGTTGATTGACACACATGGGTCAGATACCATCTGGAAACTTACATTATACCAGTACAGGTTTTAAAGGTGGATGCTGATGTTTTTGGGACTACGCCTGCCTTTATTTATTCTCTTAAACACAATAGTCTGTCACATGTTCAGAGATATAAATGTCCATTTTGCTCCTGTCTATCAGTGATTGACATAGTACAACAGTTATTTAACCCATAGTCATTTCAGCTCTTTGCTGGGAAAAATCCTCTGACACACAGGAAGTGATGCATTTTTACATTACTGGATTGATGTAATAAGCAGAAGAAGAAGAAGAAGAAGAAGAAGAAGAAGAAGAAGAAGAAGAAGAAGAAGAAGAAGAAGAAGAAGTGGGTAGTTAGCATTAGTAGTGATGGTCAATGTGATTGAAGTGACAAAGACAAGAGCAGAGAGGCACCACAGCCCCGCCCACAACTGTTTGACTGACAGGTGATCTTAACAACATCTTCAACATATTCTTGCTGTGAAACTGAACAAAAATGTCTGATTCAAATCAATTCCATGTTAAGGGCTTCCTGTAAACAACCGGTATGTTCCTGATCAATTAAATAATAAATACATACTCAAACAAACTCTATCATAGTTGTCCTATTAAATATGATGATGCCAATATACCAATAAGTACCTTTTAATAGAAGGCCAATACTGACCTTGTATATTGGCAAACTGACATATCGGTCTAAGCTTCGAACACACACATGGTCCTGTCCACTCAAGTGTGTTGTGGTCATGCAGCATTGAACCACAACGTGGGTCCTGTTGTCCAGCATGCTGCAGCAGGCCAGCACCGTTCCCACTCCTCCTCCAGAGGATTACTACTGTTGAAAGAGCCTCTTTGTCCTGGCCAGGCTGGAATGCCTGTCCAGCTCCACGTCTTTAGGAAACACTGAGCCAAAAGTCAACGGAACGACTGAGCAATGGAATACCGTTGGAATACCACATTCCCAGTGATGCACTCCCACTGCTTCCCCCATGCAGTGTCCTCCTCTAGGGGCGGAAGCAACAAACTGCATTTGTTCTCGTTATTGTGTTTCGGAGACGATTGTCTGCACCTGACTTGACTTTGACTTCACAAAACACTTTACTGTGTTTGACAAAAGTGTCACATTCTGAATGGCAGCCATTATTGCTGTTTTTGCATTAGAAGTTGTTCCGCTCTCTATATTTTTCCAGTAATTTGTCTGCTTGGGAACACTTTGTCCATACCATGCTAGTCATGTTGGTCATAATATCCAGCAGGTTTTATGCAACTCATGATCTCATTACTGTATGAGTTCATTGTGTTCTCCTTGGAATGGTTCTGAATCAGCCCGGTCCAGCTTTACCAGCTGCATGCTAACATCATAGCATGTTAGCACTATCAAACTCATTTCTTTGAAAGAATTGAGGTCAACTTAAAGGAATATTCAAATTTTTGTGGAAAAATACCTTTTTTTTTCAACTCACCCAGACTGAGACAAGATGTTTGATCAAATTTTCACCTCTGTATGTGCCCTGGTTTGGTTCCAATGGTTAGCATTTTGTGTTAGCTTAGCATAAAGACTTGAAGTCTACAGGAGTCATTAGCCTAGCTCTGAAGACGTACGACAGCTTCAGAGTTGCTGTAAGATTTTTTTTTTCACTTTGATATAGATAGGCTAATAACTCAGAGGTGAAAATGGTATCAAACACCTTGTCTCAGTCTGGGTAGGTAGACTGGGTAGATTATTGGAGTAAAAAGTCGAAAAGGCCAAACTCCCAAAAAAGTTTACCTTAGATTACCTTACATACCAAGGATTGAACCATCAATTTACAGTCAGTGTTGTTACTGTAGCTGAGAAGCCTTCTGTGTACTTTTACTTCTTGAGGATTTTCTCATTTTTCAGTCATTTTACTTTCACTTAAGCAGGTTACAGCCGAATCTCTTATTATGCTGCATTTGAAATCAGATCTGTTACACGGTGCCCATCTGCAGTCCCGTCATAAACATTGCATATTGTCATCTTCCTAAATGAGAAGGTGGCCTTTGACTGTAGCAAGAGAAAGACTGAGTCACTTTTGGCTGCTAAGTGCCTTAGTCAAACTTACCATTTTGCTGTTTTGGATAACAGTGGTTTTGGAAATGACAACAAGTGTTCTCTTGTGAAGGCTTTGAGGTGTAATTTCTACTGTCACTGGAGACAATAATCAGATAATAACAGGCCTGTGATCCTCAGAACTGCTGTGCTGCAGTTTCAGTAATCTCTGCTGGGAATGATTTCACAGCTTTGATGACAAAGTAGGCAAACACACACACACACACACACACACGAGAACAAATAGTTTGCCAGGTTTTCATGTCATGCCATTTGCTCTTCTGTGCAGGGCTGCTCTTCATTGCTTTACTTGCATGTGTGCATGTATGTGCTGTCTCTCACACTCTCTCTCTCCCTCACACACACACACACACACTCCTCTATTTATATATTTATGTTTTGTAACCAATATTCATGCAGGGAAAGTCAGCAGAGCACCTTGCTCTTTCAGCAACACCTTACTTCACAATCACACGTTCCTTCTACTGGAGCAGTTGGAGGTTCAGTGCCTTGCTCAGCGGCACCTTGACAGTAGCTTTCCCCACCCGGCCAGTGCAGGGATTCAAACCATTCTCCTAATTCGCACCGCTCCAATGTATATGTTTGCGAGTGTGTGCTTTGTTAAGCATGTGTGCTTATGCCAGACGGGGAGAGAGCAGGTGGTGTGTTTAGCTCCCTGTTGATAGTGGCATCTCTCCAATGCAAAGTGCTTCACGCCAGAAAACTGAACGTGTTTATCCTCACACCATCAGGATATACGGATGCCAGGCTTTTCAGGCTATGTTGAATATATGCTGGGACTCATTCCGTACACATGATTTACCATTTTAATGTGGGCGTATGTAGCTCTGTATTGTCTATGAAAGGCTGCTTTCGCTAACTGTTCATTCAGTCATTCAGGTGAAAATGTATGCAATAAATGTGAATGAGCTCTCTGTGATGAAGAGTTAAAGATACAGCTGAACTGAGGCTTTAAAAACGGCTTCCCACCTCATCCGTTTAGAGCTGGCATTTTCAACCCCGGAGCATTTTCCTGCTTAGCAGAGTTCATGTGGGCATAAAATGCACTAATTGGACCAAGACGTTGTTGAGAGGCTGGCTCTCAGTGCATTTCCAAACCAAATCTCATGTGGAATGAGAACATGAACCGACCCGGCTAGAGGAAGCACTGTGGCTTGAACGCGCTGTGAATCATGGGTTACAGACGAGCGTTACCGTGATAAAGTCTTTTTCCTGCACCGGCTTTCTAAGTAATGAAGGAAATGACTACTGCAATGTGGCTTTTCTAGCTAAATTAGTTTTTTTTTTCTTGAAATTATGACGTGTGAAATATAACTGAACCAATGTGGCCAAATTAGAACCAAGATTTGAAAAATCCCTTTAGCCCAGAACTTGAGATGAGTGAAACCAGCCTCATCCTGAGAGCCAGACATAGAAAAGTACTCACTGCAAAACACCAGACCCATTTGGGGTTCTAACCAAGGACACATTCATCCATTCATGTAAACACACTCAGTTTACCCCCCTATTTAGGCTGACATAAATCTTTAAGAGGAAAAACTATTGAATGCACCATACTTATCAGTGTGAGAGTTCACATGTTGACACTGTTACGTGAACACAGAGGAGAAAGCATAATGATCATCAACTGGAGTTCATTTTTAAAGCAGTTTATTTACTATTACATCACTGGCTCCAACCCAAAACAGAATAAAGCAAGAATTCAGATGTCTGAGCAGATCTAATAATTTCATAGTTTTGGTGTGTACTCTTCTATAATGAGATTAAGCCTGCTGTTAGCCTGTGCGACTAACAGGAAAGGCTCCCTTGCTCAACTGGCCGTACAGGAAGTCTACATATAGTGACACTCGGTTTCATGACTGGATGACGGCTCTTTGTATGTCATCTTCTTCCTCTGTCTGTCAAAAGCCTCTTCCTGTTGCTCTCTCTCTAGGGATACACTGTATGTTTGAGTCTTTGCAAGCATGTGCCTGTGTACAAAAATATGAGGCGTGTTTACTGGAGCTATGACAAAAGTCTGGTGCAAGACATTCTCACACGCTACTGTGAGTGACTTTCCCGAGAATATTTCATACTTTATACTCTCCAAAGTGAGTGTATCTCTCATTCAGGAACTTACATTTTATTTTCCCATCATCACGTTCTTCATTCGGGGTATATGAAGGAATGTAATGGAACGTGAAGCCAATAACAGTTTACCCATCTTTTTGGTCTGAAAAGACTCTTTATTTGCATCAGTTCTTAGTATAAACCATAGTAATACAGAAATTCATATTTTCTGTCTTTCTGACATTTTATATTAGATGGATGTGAGTCATGAAAGAGCTATCAGTGTAAACAAGATGCACTGAGTACAAGCATGCAAAAGGAAAACAGAGGGTTGTTTCTCCAAGCTGCCACAGCTAAAACACTTCCTGGCTTGATGCCGATCGCCAGAGCTGCTCAGGACAGGCCTGAGTAGGAGCTGAGGACAGGCTGCATATGTCTAGGTTCTCGGTTACGTTTTGGACTGGAAAGCACCACCCGATTCCTCACCGGACTGAAGAGCACTGGTGCCTCTGCAGCCACCCTTTATCATGTGGTTACATCAGTACGATGTTAGGAAAGAGCTCAAAACAGTGAAGAAAATAGAGGCTGCAGACAGACCTGGCCTTGTCCTCACGACTTTTCCGTTTCGTTCCACTGCTAAGTCAGTGCGGTTTCATGACCTTAAAATGCTCTTCCTTCCTAGTTTGTATAATGTTGCTTTTCTAAAGGGGTGAATCGCCTGGTGTCCACTCCATCTACTGCAATGAATGTACTGGAAAATACATCCTACAATAGGCCTTTCTCACAGCAGCCATTTTGACCTGAAGTAGCAGGTGAACACAGGTGTTACTAATGACATTAATGAAGGCTCTGTTCCATTTAACAGGCACCTGCTATTGTTCACGCTGGCTCACTGGAAAGACTCTGCTACACTTAAATGGAACAGAACCTTCATTAATGTCATAAGTATCACCTGTGTTTATCTGCTATTTCCTGTCAAAATGGTTGATGTGGAAAAGATCTATATTCCTGTAAGATAACCCATTGTAAAACTCCCTGACCTTTGCCAAAAATTCCTCAAATGCCTTTACCTTTCCTGTCTGGAATGCAACCTCTAAAAAATCCATGATATTCCAGAAATTCCATGACCAGCAGGAAGCCTTTCGGGGTCACTGAAAGAAACACAGTGGTTTCACCTTTGGCTGTTTTCAGTTTGAAGCGCATCCTCTTAGGACCAATCAGATGAATCAACCAGTGAGCCTCCTTCTGTCTTCTGCTGTCTGGCTGCTGCAATAAAGATATCATCATCTATCATTACTGGTGCTGAGGTGGAGAGGAGCTGGAAGGACAGTCTTTGATGCCGGAGTAGAAGCCTCCTCCCACATCTCTGTCATTACAGGCATGGAAATAAGGCGCTCCAGCCATTTTTTTTTTGCCTGATAGTCAGTTGCAGCTGCACCTGTCTTATTAGTCTAAATCACAAAGTGGGGCTGCAACAGAGAAGCGCTTCTCCCTTCAATGGGACACCATGGATTCAGCGGATCTGTCTCCTAAACAGTAGTGAGCAGCACTCCACCCAGAGAAAGCCAGATTCCTTTGGTATAAAACACCCCAGAACAGCTGGGTTTGGAGCCACCAACATTTCAAGTTGTCTCACGCAGCTTTAAGAGTTTGTAGGGGATCTCTGTTTTTGTTTGTATACAGACACATATTTATACATGTGATATGGCATTGATGTGGCATGAATTGCATGTTTTCAGGCTTGACTTTGGTTTCACTTCCATATCTGTGCCTGTTTTGGCCCCAGCGCCGGCATTACATTAAAAGTCCGGGTTTCTATTTGTGTACTTTAATCCGATGAAACACGCTTGTTATCATTTTAGGAAATAATTTGGATAACATTACATTTTCCATAGCCATGGCAGCCAACTTTTACAGATAAATGTAGAGGAAACCTTGAATAACATGTTTTCAGGTTGTTCTGCTAAGGTCTCTGAGAGCAAACATGAGGGTCTGCTGTTCTGGGAGGCCAGACCAGACCACGACGGGGTGAAGGGTGTTGTCAGAGTGTGGGTTTCATATAAGCTGGGTCTATATGCTGCTCTGCTTTTTCCTCCTCCTCTCCCTCATAAATTCCCTCTTAGCTCTGAGTTAAATATGTGCCTGGCTGGGCTGTGCATTCCATAAAACAAACTTGTGTAATTCATGTTGCTGTTTTCAGATGTTTTAATGATCTTGTTATTATGAATTGAATCCCAACCAAGTACTTCACCTCGTCTCATTAGTTTGCAGCACTCAGCTGAGCTGTGTAAATACAGCTGAAAGAGGCACTTATTTATGGAAGCTTTGCAGCTGACCAGTAACCACTGATTTAAAATGCTTTGAATGCTGTCCCATAAATGCACCAATAGCAACACTTTAGACAGTTTGCCTGAGAAGGATATTACAAACTCGTATAAAAGCTTATGATATGCTGTGTTGTCTTGAAAGAGAAAAAATCTATTGTAGATCCACCCTTCTTCCCACGGTACAAGTTTACTGCATTTCTGTGGTCTGTTTCTAAAAACAGAAGGTGTCATTTGGCTTTGGCCACATCCAGCAGAGAAAAACAAAGTGACATTGTGGTGTAGAGCAGACTCCCCAAAATGGCAAGCATTTATCTCTGACCGTCAGGTTTCCTGAGCAGGAATGTGATGTGATGCTGCTGGAGACGCCTGACATGTGTCTCTGATCCCATATGAAACTTTGTTGATCCAGTTTTTGGCAATTTTCCTATTTGTACCAATTCAGTTAACAAGTCAAAACTATTATTTCAATGTTCATAGGGTATCTAACAATACATCCAAATTGATTCTTTCCCAGTCATTTCCCATGAAATCCATTGAAAAGCCACAGTTAAGTTTCAAAAATGTGCTTGTGCCAAACTGAAACAAGGCAGCAGTAAACACAACACTCCCCTCCGATGATTCATTCTCCTGATGGCCAAACAGTAACAAGTACGTTAACTTGTTTTGACCCGTAGTTGCAGTGCCCCCACTTGGTGTGATTTTGAACCTGCTGCAACAGAGATGCATGCTTCCCCCAAGTGTTGTAGTGAGTCAGACAGTGTCTAAGATGCCTTGTGTGAGGGAAGGATGAAAAAATGAATGAATGAATGAATTTCATCATGGAAGACAAAATGTGGAATCATGTCCCTCCAGTCAGCAGGCCTAGATCTGCCATGACAGCCATCTAAGATTTACTGTGCGCTGCAGTCTCCAGAGCAAATTAGCTCAAATGGACCAACCGATGACCTCACTCACTTATTTCATCTTCTCTGCTTTTCTCCCAGCCCCCTCTGATATCAAACCTCATATCCCAGGCCATATTAGTGACTCTCATATTGCAGTAATTTGATGGTGTGCGCGAGAGCTTTATGTAACGTGCGAGTGTGTGCTTTTTGTGAGTGTGCCAGAAAGAATGCATACGCGCACTTGATAGCTGCATGTGTGTATTAGAGGGAAAGCCAGTTGAAAAGAGAATGCAGCCAGAGATAGATTGAGGGCACGAGAGGGATAAGACTCTGGGAAGTGAGGGAGTGAAAGAATTATGAAGAGAAAGAGAGAAAATAAAGAGCAAATGAGCTGAGATAGACAGACACACAGAAGGGTTGGAGGATGGAAAGAGGGATGTGTCTTCAGAGGGGGGATTATCCAGGAGGCTTCATTACCAGGACAGAGACAGAGCTCTATGGTGGCAGCTGGCTGGACAAGATAACCAACTGACAGATCGAGGGGGTTTTTGGGGGATGAGATTCACCCTCTGGCGGCCATGTTGGAGGTCTTGGCAACAACAGCTAAGAACCTGTGATTGCATTTCTCTGCATAGGACTTGACTCAACAGTTTAGACAACATGTGGTTATAATTTATGTGATGTTTTGACCATGAACTGGCTGATCATTTCATTGCTGATCTGTCTTACATCTGATCTATTTTATGCTGAGATAATGTCAGCCTGTCAGTTAGCTAGCTAACCATTTGTCAGCTGTAGTCATTTTGTTGTTTGACATCAGATTTTCACAGTAGCTAATGTAGCAGGTGTTAACATTTAGCCTATCTCAGTTAACATTAAAGGAACACTCCAATGTTTTGGGCAAAATACCCCTTTTCTGACTTACCCAGACTGAAACAAGATGTTCGATACCATTTTCACCTCTGTACGTCCACTGGTTCAGTTCCTATGGTTAGCATGTTGTATTAACTGAGCATAAAGACATAGGAGTCATTAGCCTAGCTCCGTCAAAGTGCCGTGGTCGTTTTAGGCGAAGTTAGATGGCAGAAACTATAACTGCTGAACATATACTGTATGTGTTCATCATTTATATTTCACTACTGTGTAACACACATAATACATTTTGTGAATAAGACAGCTTCAGAGTTGCTGTAAGTTTTTTTTCTTGACTTTGGTGGAGACATTGGAACCAAAACAGCGGACGTGCAGAGAATGGTATCGAAGACCAACAACTTTAATGCTAAAACAGCCAGAGCTAAAAGGACAAGGGTTAAAAAGCCAGGGTTTAAAGAAGCTGGAGCCAAAGGGTTCAAGGCGAAATGTGACGGTTCAACTTGGGCTAAAAGGGCGAAAGACAAAACAATTTACTGTGTAACAGTAACCAAATCTCCTTTATCAGAGTATTCACTTTTACTTACAGCCTGACCTACGCCCACACCATCACTCTGTTATCCAGATGGCGCCAGCTGTGTTTGCTTGGTGGTTTACAACTGCAAAGCCTTTATATTTCCTGCTTCCCTTCTATTCATTTTCTTTCTTATCACTGTTTCCAACACATCAGCGCTTTGTGCCGTACTCATTAAAGTGTCTCTTCAGCACGGCGTCTTGCCTGTGGCTACAGAATGCATCTTGTCTCAGGCTAATTCAGTTGTACACAAGATCAAACCTGCATGCAGTAAGCTGGAGGGAACATGGTTGGATCAGATGGGACACAGATCTTTGTACCTTTAGGGTTTAAATCTGTTATAAAACTTCAACTAGGGGCAATTTGACCCTTCAGGGATTAAAGGCTATTGGTCTTGGGTGCCATTCAACCCTTGACCTCCCAACAGACCTAACCATGTTGTAATGCTGTTGCTATGACCTGACTGAGGAATCCTCACTTGGCATTGTAAAAAGTGCCTTGTGTAAAAGGCAGCAAATAGTGATAGGATACAGCAAAGAAGAACATGTAATAATAAATAAGTGTGGGGTAAATGAGGGGTGCACCCAAATATTACAACATTAGACATGTAAAGAAAAACAATGAATGAAATATATGCAAATCTCGAAACATGCAGCAGCAGAGCATATTGCATGAAATGAAAAAATGAAATATATGCAGTGTGTTACAGATGGGAAAAATATAAGAATATGAAGAAAACCAATATGTGAACTTACCGCATACATGCAGGATTCCCAAAATGTCCACTGTGTTGTTGTCCAAGATGTGTGAATTGGGAAAACAACATTTTGTCCAATCACGGAAAAAATGGGTGTGATTATAGAACAATGTCTCCTCAACACTGCTGAACACGCATGTTAAATACACTTGAATGATATGTGTGAAACGGCCAATCACAGAAATGTACCATTAGTAACCATATACCAAAGATTTTATGTGCAGCACACCTTAGACTAACTAAAAAGAAGTGGTGCACACTCGCATCCCTCAGCTGAACTGCATCTTTCTCCAAATATGAAATGAGCCTTGGTTTTCTCTGTCTGCATTGTAGTAGGAGACATTCCTGATTATCTCCACGTTCTGATGGTCCCCAGCCTGTTTAGAGGCAGATTTGTTTGTCCCAGAGGAGTGACTGATCTTGTATGAGACGCCGGACTGTATGGCCTTCCTCTGCCTAGGGCCAAATGCCTCCGTCCAGCCATGCTTCACCTCCCCTCCTCTCTGATGTCCTATACTTTTTAGTCTCTTCGGCCTTGATTTAATATTTTCTTCCAATACCTAACTGCTGGGGAGTAATAGGTTACATTTTATAGGGCAACACTGTTCTTATTACAAGAAATTGGTAACTCTGATCAGTTAAGTCATGGATGTGCCTTTAAGACTATATGGCCTGGCAAGTAATATTGAAAGGTTTAAGTTATATGGAAATAAAACTGATTTTTGTTTGTATTGGTGGTTGTTTGACTTAGGATGATGACCACATGAAAATCATAGTTTACCAGGTTTTTATTCATCACTTCATCTCTGAGTATGAAGAGCAGTCATGCAATCATGATTCAGATACTACAGTGATTTTAACTCAATTGCCAGATTAGATTGTGAAATCAGGGCTACAGATAGATACAAACATCGTTTTACACATCTTGAAGTGATGAAGAGGTTATTCAAGGTTACAGTAGATGAAGAAGGCGAATCAAATTAGTAGTCTGCAATAAATTAATCTACTCATCACATGCCACCATGATGCTGTATGTGAGGTGATAATTGTACCTGTCGTCTGCACCTGCATTGCATCTCGCCCTTCTCTTTATCTCTCTCTCTCTCTCTCATCCTTTTCACTTCAGCACTTCTACCAGTTGGCAGGCCGTCCTCGTTCCCTCCCTGCTTCTACATTTTTGCATTCCAACTAAATGGTGGTCCTCCCTCCCTCCCTCTCATAACCCCATGGAAAAAAAGATTCTCTCATGTGTGAGGAGAGATCCATGCCTGCTCAACGGAAAACAATGCCAGCCTTTCTGCCCTGGCCGAGTGGAGGGAGGGAGAGAGGGAGAAAGAGAGAAAGATAGAGAGTTCTGTGTTTGTGTGTGCAATGAGAGTCTATTTGAGTTGAGAGAGAGAAAAGCCGGCTGCTGATGTCCCCCCACAGTCTGGGAGAAATGCTCTTTGATGTGGTGGGAACAGACCGACACCCATACTGATAGTAATATGGGAATTGGTGTTAAAGTTCCTCAAGGATTTCTCAGAGGCAGGGCAGCTCCAAGGCCAAATTAGCTAACTGGAAAATTGCAAAAAAGAAACTTATAATATAAAAAGCAATGACTTTTTTTCCCTGTCATTCATTGCTATGACATTTATGATTTTGGAACATCAGCAAGCTAGCTAGCTAGAATTATCTAGCTATAAGCTAGTATTAGCTAGTAGTAGAACATGGATAATTAGCTAGGCTCTCTAGCTAACTATAAAAAAAAAAAAAAAAAAGTCCAGCCATATTGACTAGACTGTTTTTTTGTTTGTTTTATGTTTTGTTTTTTTGCAGTCAGTATCAAGCAAGGAATTTGTAAAAGAAGGAAAAGACATTATGTCACTGTACTGAGACATACTGTACTGAAAAGTTCTACTGAAAGTTGCTAAATCTAGCAACAAATTGCTAAATTGGCATCACTGTCTCTGCTTTAAAGCTTATTGAACAGGATATTACCACAGAAGGTGTCAGAATTATTGGTAATTTGTTACATTGTTAACTAGCTCACATTTGATATATTGATTTATATAAATGTATGTTTGAATGTGGCTAACATTAATATTGTAAATCATAGAGCTGGGCTTTATGTTGGACCGATACCTCATGTTTTGAGACCAATAACAATGACAGGTCTGCGTTATGTAAAGTGTGTTATGATATATAGATGAATGGCTGTCCTGTATAAAGCTAAAACAGCATAGATTTATGGTTTATAGTGGGATTTTCTGTGCCCATTCCATTCACTTCAATATTAGCTGCACCAAAGTTTGGCACCAGTGCAAATTTGGAATGCTTTTGTCATGACGTTACGTTCTTTCCTTCTTTTTTTCTACCTTCATGTTTGGCTTCAAACTGTAATATTAGCTACCTCCTCTCTTATGTCTTGTCTTTTTCACTGAGATTCATTCTAAAGCAGTGAAAGGCAAAAAAGGCAAAAAATAAAACATTATGGCTGACAGAAATTTATGAAATCTCAAGTAATACTCAAATGTTCAAGTAAGTTATATCTGTAATGTTTTAAAAGTGGTAGTGTTTCTGTCCCATCCAATGGAGCAAAACAAATCATATCCCAATTACTGAAAACAACAAAGATCAAGTTGGATGACAGCCTATCTGTTATTGCTTTGTGGTGACCTGCTGTATATAGTAAGTCACGGTGATGTGCACATTAGTATTGCTCTCAGTTGCACAGCTCCTCCTCCCTGCTTCAACTCGTTCACTACTTTATTTCTGACCTTTACTTGTCAAATGTTTTCACTCATCAATCTCTCTTCCTCCCTTCCTCTCTCTCCTTTCTTCTCCTATTTGATCACACACACACAAACACACACACACACACACACACACACCACCCCCACCACACACATCTCTTTCTCTCTGTTATCTGGGACTTTGGTGCTGCCAGTCAGGAATGTAGGTCTTAGTTTAGTGGAGCAAGCAGCAACAGGTCCACCTTCTGAATGAGAGTTTATAGAGGATACTGCACTGGTGGCTGTAGACAAAGGAGGCAGAGCGAGACAAAGAGACAAATCTTCGGGCCACAGAGAAATTTATCACTGAAGAAACTATATTGGATTTACATGACAGTCTTGGAGTTGATCTGCTCAATCAGTGTCAAGCCAGCAGGACTGTGGAGGACAGCTCTTTGCAATGGAGGCTGTGCATTTGCTGGACAACTGGCGACAGGTAAATATCTCCCAGACAAAGGGCAGGTTAGCATCCAGAAGTGAGAGCAAAGTTTGGAGAAAGATTGCTGCACGAAACGTCAGCTTCCTGAACTTCACCGTCGTCTGACTCCAGATGAGGCTTTTTTATTGCATAAAAGGGTGTTTTGCAGATGGATATATTGTTTTTTTGGGATTTTTTTTTTTTACTGTTTCATGATTTACTGTTTGAGGGTTGCCTAAGGCTGCTTCTGCTGAATATCAATTCGGGCGGTTAGTCAGAAGAGCAAAGATGATGATATTGCAAGAGTTTTGTTATCCTCGGGGCAGAGCCCATCAGAACCATATTTTCCAGCCCTGCTGCACAACATTTTAGGCATGCAAATGACTCCGAGTGCACTAAGATTCGCTCTGATTGCTGTAATTATGTGTTCTCCAACCTTTCCTCGTGGTTTTCTCGGTTTCCTCATGACCACAAGCCTCTCACATCTCAGATAATGGCTGCATGAGTGTTTTCTCACATTGACCCTCCCTCATATCTCGTCATGTAACACGTGTACTAATATAGACATGGAATATTATTTATAGGGATTTGGTCAGTGCTGAGTTGATGGAAAGACCTCAGAATCACTGAGTAAGAGGGGAGGAATTTGTGGGATTTGGGTACTGTGTGTATGTGTGTGTATGTGTGTGTTTTCGTAGAGATAGAGAGACAGCAGGGCAGCCAAACAAGGTGGCCAATTTCCAGTGGATGTGTCAACTACCAAGGGGGTTTTAAATGTGTGTGTGTGTGTGTGTGTGTGTGTGTGTGTGTGTATTATAGCTCCTTGTTGTCTGAGTAGGACTATCCTGGGAGTATTTCTAAAGCCTGTCTACCATCTGTTATATTTGTGTGTGTGTGTGCTAACAGCATGAATCACACCTCGGTGGATCAGCGTCTGGGCAGGAAGGAGAGGGGAATCCCAGCAAATATAGTTCAACTTTCCTTCACTAACCTTTCACTAGTTCGTTTTTTAAAGGGCTTTTAAAAGGTGGCGGGAATATAAAAAGACAGAACAATGTTACAAACATCATCACCTCACCCTGCTGCAGAAATGAAGTCATTGGTGTTGAAATTCCCTATCAGGTCTTCTGTTAGTCATTTGTTTTTATGTGTAACATCTGTATTCATTTCATTTTCCCTCAGGATCTTCATGTGCCACAAGGAGTGACTGATAATTCAGCGGACATGGACAGCCTGAACAGGAACGTGCCCGAGTGTGGACGGCAAACCCACCAGGTGTTACAGGTGAGTGTGTGTATGTGTGTGTGTGTGTGTGTGTGTGTGTGGGAGTGGGGTGGGGGTGGGGACATGGGAGATGAGGGAGCAGGAGCAGGAGGAGCAGGACTAGGGGGCTGAGACAAAGAGAGCTTGAGGCAGAGGAAGAGAACAGAAGAATAAGAGAAAAGGAATGAGATAGAGGGAGAGCCAGAGGACCCAGATCAGGACTTCTTTGTTCTAAACTTGGCAACCCTGGTAGGAAAACATACTTGTGTGTCATCGACGTGTCAGGTCTGCTGTGTGTTTCCGGTGTCGATCCATCCACACAGAGCTCTCGTCTCTCCTGATAACTGTGCCCACTGCTGCTGAACGTCACAGCTTTGTAGGACTAAACTCTACTGTCAGACTGATAAGGAGCTTTTCAAGGCCGAAATCAACACCCATATTTTGGGACTGAAATTGATATTGATATATAGTACTACTACTACTCCCATTGATACTACCACTACTGTTATAGTTACTAGTATTACTGCTATTGCAACTACCATATTACTACTACTAATACTATCATTACTACTATTACTATTATTGCCACTGGGCTTCTACTATGATTACTACCACTATTGCTACTACTACTATTAATATTACTACTGCTACTAATACAGTAATAGGCAAACCATACATTGGTGTAATACTTGGTGTAATAATTTTGTAGTCTGTATTTTTTAACTGCTGCAGCTCAGGAACCACACAGAGATGAGGGCCAGCCTGCCACTGAAGGTAGAAGCAGCATTTTGGGTCAGGCAGAACAGCTGTGATGGTTTATGACAGCACATGTCAGCATATGTCAGTATAGTGTAAAGCAGGCATCCGAGCACAGAGTCAGTAATTAGGCAGACCTGGAGATTGGATGTCTTGTTTCCCACCTGCTGTGTCTGACAATCCCATCAGGCATGATGGAGGGGCTGAGGGGAGGTGTGTGCGTGTGCATGTGTGTGCATGTGTGTGCATGTGTGTGCGAGGGCGCACGCATGGTAGTTTATGTTTTGAGTGTGCACAAGGCAGAAAGAGAGAAATGAGAGACGAAACAAGATGAGATGAAACTTTAATTATCCCTATGGGGAAACATGGATGTTGCAGCCGTAGTAGTAACGAGATACAGCAACAAAAACTGGAATCTAAACAAGAATCCAGCAGTTTCGAGGCATTTAAACCTATAATGTAACTGATACAACACAAGTGTATGTAAAGCAGAAATATATAAATGATGTAAATGAAAAACATGCACAATATGAAAATCTTTTAAAAATGCAAAGCATACAGCATGCATTGAGAAAAATATACACTCAATATACAGTGTTATATACATGCAATATGCATATTAGAAGAATTTAACAATATGAAGGAAACAAAGGCATGCACATACTGTACATAATGTGATTGCATTTGCATAAACCAACCAGCTCTATAGAAGGCTGTGATATCTAGGCGTGCAAAAAAAAGACGCACCTCATCACATGTATTCAATTTACAGAAAAGGATAACCTATTTACAGTGCGTTTGGATTTGGATATATGCATCACTAGCTGTGCAGCTTACAAAATCTCCAGGTGGAGAAGCTGGAATAGAGAGAGAGTGGCACAGGCTGTTGCTGTCAGCGCCACATGGGAGCAGCAGCACACAGTGGATGCAGAATCCTGCAGCGCTGCCCTCGCAGGAGCCCCGGTCCTCCGCCCAGTCAGTCCCAGTGCCCCCCCTCCAGTGCCTTCCAGGCTGCCCTCGTCTTGCCAATCCTCTTAGGCTCGACCCCACTCCACCGATGGCAGATAATCCTATTAGGACAGACATGGCTGGCTAACCAGCGGAGAGACTACTGACTCCATGATCTCGTGCCACATCAGCATGTGCAAACAGCACATCTGAAGTATTAGGGGTGCAAAAGTGGGATGAGACAACACCATCACAGTAGGAGGGTTAAAAATCATCTCCATGTGTGTTTACATTAGTTCTCATCAGAGTTGATTTAATTCTTTAAGGACCTTTTTGGAACAGTCGACCCAGATCAGTTCTACGAGTGAGCAAATGACTCTCCAATCAGCAATTTTTAACTCTTAAAAACTGCTGCAAAATAACCACATTTTAACAGTGACTATTTGCTGTGAGTGAATGATAATGAATGAGGAAGCCTTACACCTCAAGACCTAAAGAAGCAGCATGGTGGATTTCATGAAGTGAGAAGCTTGTAGCCAGTTCACTTCAATCAAAGCTATGGCAAAGTCATCAATCAGATAATTATTGAAAGTCACTAAACTGGATGCTCTCTCATGCTCTCAACATGAAACAGATCAGATTTGGATTCACTTCTGCAAGGGTCCAATAAGTGGACAGTGGATGCCAGTCAGCCTGCAGGCCTGGTTCATTTCATTTTATCAGGAGGTGAGGTGAAACTGGCGCACTGCACCTTTAGAGCTCAGCACTTTAGCGGAAGCCTATTAGCAAACAGCGGACGGCTGAAAAGCGGAATCTCCTTTATGTTCCACCGTCATTGTGTTGAGAAGCGCTCATCACAAGTTGGCCCGTTGAACGCCCGCCAGGAGCTTCATGTTTCTTAATTGCAGGCTGCTGTTGCCATGACGACACCCCCACCC
>OMLF01049079.1:13331-23404 GCA_900302615.1 Holocentrus rufus | reverse complement strand
GCCACAAGGCTTTGACACTGCAGGGTTTGAGCCACGGGGGGGAGGAGGGAGGCGGGGGGGTAAGCAAGAGGAGGCACATGAGGGCACACTGAGAGGGGAACTCTGCCGGGCGTCTCTTTAAGCCCCGCTCTCCGCTGCTCTCGCCCTCTCCCTCACACACAGCATGCCACTTAGAGCTGTTCATTAAACTGAGATCTATCTGCCTTGGCCAGGATTTGTCTGTCTGGCATTCCAGTCCGCTCTCAGTTGCTTTCCCATTCGCCCGCTCCCTTAACCTTCAGCTGTTTCTTTCGCCCTCCCTCTTTCCTCCCTCCATTGGCATGCCTTTTGAAAAGATTCATAGCCCAAGTGTTTAGAGAAATTAACTTTTCCCCCTCCCGCTGTCTTTTAACCACCATCCGATTTTAAACTGCGCCCTCCTTCCTCCCTCATGCTTTGTCTCCCTGCATCTCTTTTCACCCCCTTTTTCCTCCCCTTTCCTGTTTTGGTAGCCTCCGCTGAGGAAAGTTGGAGAAAGGCAACAGGCGGACGGAGCTGTAGCTGTAGAGGACACTTGGCTGCCAGCGCCGTGACCTCCGCTAGATTAGCGGGGGTCATCAACAGATGGCTGGCGTGGGAGGGGGGTGGCGGGGTCGTGGGGTTGTGAAAAAGGTGAGATAAAGATATGAGATGGCAGGCAAGGGAACGTGGGGTTGTTTTGCGAGTAAAGAAGTCACACATAACACATGCCACCGTGCTGCCAATTTATGAGTTTAATTTTGGCGCGGCACTCATCCTATCTATCCATCTGCTCAGAAGTAATATTGTTTAAGTGGTGGGGGAGCAAACACTGGCATCTTTTTCAGAGATGAGGGCCAAAAGTTGATGGCGCCCAGCACTGGAATTTTGGGAACCAATACATAGCTCTATGAATCTGTTACATTTATTTTTTAGTTAATTAATTTATTTATTTTCTCACTGAATTTGGCTGTGAGATGCCAGTGTTGCTCTGTAAGAAAGAAAGCGCACACATATGTCAGTCTGGTTAGCGAGACTTGTTTCTTGTATTTGTGGTTTAAGGGTGAAAAGGGCGCATACAGAGTGCGAGCTTCCCATTCTGTGAGATCTGACCTCGATGAGTCAAAACAAACCCCCACATGACAGCAATGAGTCTCATTATAAGAATCTGTTCTCCATTTTTTTCTGTCACAGTTTTTTTTTGTGACTCAGAGCTGATTTGGTGCCTGTGTCCCAGCTGTGGGGGGAAAATTGTTAGGGTTTCACATGTTGAGCAGGCTATCGCTACGGCAACCCATAGCGATAGCCCCACTAGCGTTTCCTAACTCTATGTGCTGTCACCTTTGCCCTACTTAGACCGTTAGGGCCTCTACACGGTATGTTCTGACTGCAAGCATGCAGGCAAGTAGGCAGACACACCTACTATAAAGCACACGCACAGAAAACCTTCAGCTACACTCATTTTCTCACTCACTCAGTTGGCTATTTCACCGCAGACGGAAGACCCTCCTATGTGGTTCAATGATGTGTGTGCAGCGGCTGTTTCCACGAGGCTCAGTGCATGTCTGCCAGGCTGCACATGTTTCTCTATTTAGAATTTGTCAGCTTGTCACATACCATTGCAGCGCTGTCGTCTCGAACATGACAGCATCATTTATTAGATCCTCCTAAGCCATAACCACACATCCTGTTTTTGCAACATGAGTTAGTGTGAGATGTTCTCAGAAGGGTATGAACACACAGACAATGAAAGGGCCCCCTCAATACTGTAACTATCAGCTGAGCTGAGAGGTGGGCCTCTCCGTCTCTGCGCCCTTCTTATAGGCCTTATTACATAACTCACAGTGGACTGAGCACACACAGAGCTCAGCAAGCTGCTTATATAAGCTGCTCTGTACTCTGCTGCCTGTGGCCACGTAAAGCCCAGCAGGTCATCGAAGTATGCACACGCGCATACACAGCTGGCTATTTGGGTGCTTAATGTATTTTCCTATTTTGGAAGGTTCTGGCCTGGCAACTTATTTGCAGACTGTGAGATTATTGATGATTTTGTTTAAGAGCTGGAAAATGCACCTGTTTTCTATCCAGGCTTGCATCCACATTTTTCTGGTCAATTATATCATAGGTGTCGATCCTAAAATGAACAGGGCTGCTCAAAGGAATGGTATCTCAGAATATTTAGCTTATGATTACTAATACATTCCCTGTAAACCCTTTCAATAGATCCTCCCAGCACCCACACCCTCAGAAAGCTCTCCATGAAAGCGCAGGCCATCTCTTTTTCAGTTGCAAAGGCTCAATTCAGCCTGATACGGTGGCAGCTCTGTCCCCTGCATCAAACCCCCTCTTTTCTCCTTTAATCTCATTGCTTTGAGATTTGCCATCTCGTCCGACCCATTTTTTTTTTTTTTTTTTTTTAAATCTGGCATTTCTCAGCTTGCTTTAAAAATGTCGCTCCTGTGTAATGCAAAAAGGTGACTATTGGGCTGCTTTCCTCTTGTCTCTCTATTTCTGTTTTTGGGCAGCATGAAAGTGCTAACCCATACCAGGGCCCTTCAAAGCTTCCAGTGGGTTGAAATGGAGTTGGGTGTGCAATAAAGAGACTTGCAACAGTCCAGATTCTTGCCTTGAGCATGGTCTTACGTCATGCCATAGAAAACCAGCTCTCAAAAACATCCTTGCTCAAAAAGCTTATTTGCATTCGTCTGTATTTCCATGACATGCCAAGTGATGCGTTGTTAGTGGTTGGCTGAGAGACGCTGATTGAAGATGAACAGGCATTTGATTGTTTTGGGAGTAATTGACCCAAAGGCCTCCGCAGTATGCTATTTGCATCATTAAACACCACTTGCCAGGGGGTGTTCCTTACCCGTGTTTTAAATATGTGAATGTTTCCCCTTCATTAGCCCTTGTGTTTAGCATTCTGATCAGGCTAATGTGGGATAGCCACGAAGGACATAGCTATTAGCACAGGCTTTATTAGAGGTACTGATTCCTAACCCGTTTCTCCCCTCTGGGGCTAAGCCTTTCTCTAAAGCCAGCCAAAAGCCAAATGAGTTTCAGCTAAAGAAGAATCCTTACACAGCCAGAGCAAAATTGGGCTGGAAATTAACCATGCGTGACAAAAGGGAACTAACTTGACCCCCACCTATAAACTCTCAATGGTTCAGCTTTTGCTCCACAACGGGAAATTAGTTTTAATTCTCATCAGTTCGTCCCTGAAAACTCTGTGAGTAGCATCTCCTTGTGATGCCGTGGCAAAGTTCATACATTGCCTCTGCAATTGAATGTCCCCGGAAAAGAATTAGATTGAGGTAGCATATTCAGGTCACATAACAGTTAGCATTTGCAACTTATGGTGGCAGGCTACAGAGAACATCAAACTTGGGATCACATACAAAATGCCTGTGGGGTTTCAAGTGTGCAGAAACACAATCTATTTCCTAGCCTAAATAACCTTGAACCAGCAGGGTAATCCTCTGTTTATTTATGTATTTGTTTTTATCAGCATACATCACAGTCAGCAATTAAAAGTTGTTTTCATTTTATCTCCATGATTTTTTTCCCGTTGGTTTTGCTGGTTTGTTTTCCCTGCTCTGTCATGTGCACTTTAGTAACCCGGCCCCAGTTTCTCCTGTTTGAAACCATAACATCAGCCCTCGCCCAAGAGTGATAGCTGCTGTTTGGTATTTTGGTCCAGTATGTGAGTCATGGTCGACGTTGGACTTTAATCGCCATTTTACCATCCAGTACTGAGCACAAGCCTGTAACCCAAGGCGTTTAGCATACAAACAGCTTCTTTGTCTCTTGCTATATGGCCCCCAGTCAGTTCCACCTCGCACAGAACAAAATAGTTCTTTCCTGCTTTATTTAGTCTTTGGGATTATTTTATTGCAACTTTCTGCTGAATTGTGTGATTAGCACTCGTTTGGTTGGAAAAAGTATTAAGTTTCCAACTTTCCGTTCAGGCCGCGCTCAGAGAGATGGAAACGGTGAGCAGGGTTTACTAGAGTTCATTGACTGCCAGTAACCCCTTCGCACACAGCTCCTGGCAATGTTATTTGACTAACTTACAAACCGCATTGTTGAGAGCCCAACCGATGATGTCTGAAACTCCGCTGGTGATTGGCTGGGTGAGCTGCAGTCGCTAGGCAGAGGTGTTAGGTTTCAGCTGGTGGGGACGTTTTGTTCTTCTGTGTGGAGAGCTGGCTGACATTCTGCGACCTATGTGGGTAATATGCAGTTAGGACAGAAAACACTAAAATGAAACAATGCTTTTATAGACGGAGCAAACAAAGCAGGAGTTTCATAAGGAGTTTAATAAGTCATTGAACTCTTGGGGAAAAGTTCCCCAGTACTTTTGTTGCTGAAGCACACAAAGATGTCTTGTTTCTGATTGTAAAAATGTGCATCTAAATGCTTTCTTAACATTTATTTTGTAAGCAATGAGCGATTTTAAGAGCCGCAACACTGTTTGAGGAGAGATGAATGAAATAAACTCATTTTATTTCAGCCCCCCTTTCATACCCAGCTCTGCAGCCAGTGACCCATTTCCAGACCTTCTCCCTCTCTCAGGGTTCAGGCTTGCTTTAATTGAATTATTCCAGCCTTGCAATCAAGTGTTCAAACATTCCTGCAGTACACCAGGTGACCTCTCCCACCCCCGCAACCACCCATTTGAAGTGCACTCGTTTTCTCTCTGCGTTCTGAAGGCATTCACCGAGAGGTTGGGGTATTATGACAGTAAATGACTAAGCCTCTTAAGACTTTGATTATGGGTTATTTCTATGAAGGTGAAAGGAATAATGAGGTGGGTTGAGGTGGATTGCGTATAATACAGTAAAGTAGGCCAGGAGGCTTTGGTCTCAGCACAGACTCCCTGGTGTTCAGAGTGTTTACCTGGTACATCCGTGCAGGGGGGCCGCCGTGAAGGACAGGGGAACGCTGTGACGATTGATGCAGTGTTTTAAAGCACTGTTTGTGGATGCTTCTGAAAGTGGTGCAGGCGTAAACGCGGCTGGCTGATAATGTGTGTCGGCGCTCCACAGGGTGAATCAAATGGACCGGTGCATGCAGAGGGGAGGTCTAGCCACTAAAAAAAACACCTCCTGGAGCGTGAGCCTGATAAAGCCTGGCATCTTCTCCCCCTAGCAGCCAACAGATTTAGGTGCAGGCTCTGTGATTTTGTCAGGCCGGGTCACCGTCCTGACAAGCTGGCCGTCACGCCGGCTTACGCCCCCCTACATCACGCCGCTGCCCTGTCCTCTCCTGATATAAGTCATACCACGCAGTCGAGAAACCGAAGTCATAGGCAATCGCTGCCTTCATGTTTCAAGATGCCAAACAGCCTGCTCGGATGCCCAGTTGGCCAATCCGTTGTTGTCCCCCGTCTGGTCGCCTTGCTTAAGGGCCTTTGTAAACCTGATGGGTTTTGAAAAGAATAGCATATTTTGTGAAAGTACCTCCAGACATATCCAGTCACATGCCATCTCTAAAGCGAGAGGGAATTGCTTTCCTGACAGTCCTCCTAAGACTTGTCACATCAAAAGCTGCACCTGCTCAGGAAACATTCTGAACAGGCAAACACACAAGGAGCTGAGCCGTGCTATTTGAGATGCACTGTCGGCACAAAACCAAATCAACCAAAAAAGATTGCACTGTGAATCGTTAGTCCTGGTTTTACATGCCGCTTTGGTTCGCCCCATGCTTTCTTTCTTTCTGTTTTTTCCCCTCCCAGCAGGCTTTAGGATGAGTCTTAACAGGTACAGAGGGAGTGCCACACCAACTGGGCACCTTAATCCTGGGTCAGAGGCTAACTAGCTCCTGTGGAGGCCTAAAGGGAATAGAAAGAACTGTTGGTTTATTATAGAAAGAACTGTTCATCTATTATAGAAAGGACTGTTGGTTTATTACTTCAACCATATAACAGCTCTATATAACTATGGTATCTTCTGATAAACTGATAAGCAACAGGAAAGACTCATGACTGGAACTTTGAGGCAAACAGAACTGTTGTAATGCTTCATCACTACCTCTTTTCTCAGTTCAGTCTAAATCTAGAGGTTAGTTCAGGATAAAGTAGCAGTATACCTTCATAAGGACCTCAGCAGGAGAGGCAATTACCTTTAACTGTGGAACAGCTGTGTATCACCAATATTAGTCATGATAAATTGGAGCTTTTCAGAGTGCAGAACCAATGCGTCACATTCCAGCTTTAGGGCATTGAGGCAGAGATGCTGTCAGTGGGCCTGTGAACTTTAGTTACCTCTGATGCAGGCCTGTGACCTCTTTTAACCTTTAGGCACAATTGTGGTTTATTCTGTTGAATGGGCTCGAGTCCACTTTCCCAAATAATAGGCTAATTGTCATTTAGGCCAGAGCGCAGCGCACCTAACATGCACATCCGTTAATTTACACACGTGTGAGTGCCCGTGACGCTCATGCTCAGCGGACCAGTGGCTGATGGTTGCATTTATTGGTCCGCATTGTGTCAGATGGTTTAGTGACCTAGCACTAATGTTAAGCTCATTATTTTGCCGCAAGGGTGGCCACGCGTCGACTATGCTGTCATGCTGTCACAACACCCGAAGTCATAACAAGCTGCGAGATGTGTTGATGGATGGATTAAGTGCCTTGCTCAAAAGCACAGAGACCTACATTAACCCTGGCAATCCCCACCTGAACGTGAGTAACCCTCGCAGCGTGCCCTACAGTAACCCTCAGCCGTTGCCCTGTAGTAACCTCCCAGACAGGTTGGGCCTATTGTTTGTGTCAGGCAGGTAGCTAACCAGCAGCACTCCGTCACATGATGCCTGCTGGGCCTGACACAATAGAGCACTGTATTTGTGTGTGTGTGCGTAGGGGGGAATGGGATGCTTGACACCATATCAAAGCGCTGTTTGTTATGCCTGAGGCTAGCCAGCCATGGGGCTTCTGTTGTTATGGTCTGGCTTTATCGGGGTGGTGTAGACTTTCTTTGTTTTAAGTGGCTCACAGCTGCGTTTGCCGCTGCTGTTGCTCTTATGAAGTGCAGCGACTGTTTCTCTTGGACGAGGTGTGTCTGTGTTATTGCATATTGCAGCAGTTACCGTATACACACATGTTTGTGTGCAAGCGCTCCGCCACCTGGTGTGCGCCGCTCCCCCAAGAGCCTGGTTTCCACTCCTGGAGGATGACAGAGGAAGTGCGATTCCCAGCTTGTTCCCATGCCCTTATAATGCCCATGAGACATCACAGGAAGATGTACTTTCTACACAAACAAAACAGTGGGTTTTTATAAACTTAACAAAGGGGAGGATGAGTGCTACCTTAGCTCTCCCGAAGTGTCCCGCCCCATCCCCCCTCAATAACCCTTAAGTTACAGTATGACCTGATTTGCAGAAATGAGAAATGTCTGTCTTCACATCTGTCTTCAAAGAGAGCTACAGCCCCAGGGAGTTCATTTATTTATTTAGCACAAATAATAGGCAGAACCTGGTTTAGTCTGTTTTTAGCCTACCACATCTGGATGTGGAAGGCTAAAAACAAAGCCAGGTTCAACGTCATATTCCTGTTGTTTACACATGAAATCGCTGTCTGGCTCCCTTTAGCGCTTGATGCTAAAAACACATTTTTCACGACTATAAATGAAGCCCAGTCTATGTGCCATACAGTCGGTGATGGCCGGGTTACATTAGGTCAGTACAGTTGTGTTGGCTATGTAGGTTATGTGTGAGGAGGGGATAAACTGGGGAGTTGTCCCTGCACAGCTGACTGGCTCCCGTCTGAGCAAAACTACATTGCTGGAGGGAGTGAAGGAGCACAAAAGGAGAGAAGGCAGAAACTGGAGTGATCAGAAGAGGGAGAAAAGAAATCATCAGAAGATGTGGTGAGAACAGAGGATTAATAGTAAATGAAAGAAGTGTTGACTGTTAAGTAATATGTTACCAATCACACAACATTGCCAAGTGACTGAGAGCTGCCTAACTGGTTACAGTAGCAGGTTAGAGAGTTGTCCAACTGGGCGCAGGCTCGTGCCGACAAAGTGTTTACGCTTACTGTGTTAAAGGTCACCGTGAGACAACCCGCTGTCCTCCTTTTGGAGTTATTGTTTAATGAACTGCAAACCTTGTTCATGGTCACGAGTATCCTTGCATCCCACATACAAGTTTCACTGTGTACAGGTCACGTCTTCCAGTATCTGCTCGAGCCTGAAGAGACATTCCAAGAGATGATAGGTTTGGGTTACCTCAGTTCAACATCGTTTATGATGTTGTGAGAGATTTAGAGCTCCTTTTGACGTCTTGTCTCCCGCTGTTAGCTAGAGGGAAGAATTCCTCAGATCCTCTGGTCCAAACAATGGCAAGGCCCTGCCATGACTTATTTCTTGAGGAAAATTTTGCTGTTATCATTGGCCACACCAGAACCCAATGTCCTGACCTAATCGCTTAGGCTGAACAATGACGTTTGTTGTTTGTGACCAACATTGAGCTTTAACCAGTTTTTTCAATCATCACCACATTAAACAAACCTAATTCCTGCCGCAGCTTGGGTATCAAAACAAGCATTTTGAGCAACAAGGTGATTAAATTCCCCTGCGTCAGGCAGAACAAGATTACTGGTGACTTAGTGTGTCTTTATATGGGAATATTGCATTGATCATGGGGTTATTGAACAGCGTTTTGACAATCTGTGACAAACTGTGGGGCGAGACGCGCAGACAGGGGGCGGGCATTTATCGTAAAGCCTATGTGTCATTATCTCACACAGACCCCCCGCCGTGTTACAACACTGTGGACCTTATCGCTTGACACACACACAGCAGGGGTCACGAATAAACACACACATATGAGACAAGGTCTGTTGCCCCATAGATACACGCACACTGCTACTGTTCTCATGTACACACACGCTTATACTGTCTCTCCCCCTTTCATGTGCATACACACACACACACACACACACACACACACACTTAGGTGCTGAGTGATAAGAGGTTGCAGGCAGTTCAGTCAGTTACTAGGGTAGAAGTCAAAGTGCTTCATATTCAGTGAAAAAGCTGCTATCCACTTCTGAACTTCCCCCCTCTCAACTTCCGCTTTTTCTAACTTTCACTGAATGCCCACTTTAAAACAGGAAAAGGGACTGTTATGTTGTGTGAGAGAGAAATTGAAAAGGACACAGTTGAGTCATTGTGACCATTGATGTAATACAGCTGTTGCTTTTCCTCCTGCTACACACACACACAAACAGAAACACCTGCTGTCGACAGTAATATCTAAGCCTCATGGCAGCCAACCACCTGCTCTGGCCTGTGTGCAGCACCCACCTCCTGACGCCTCAGCTGTCACACATGAAAAAGTCATTCGCTTTATCTTAAATAGGAAAATGCTTGAGATAGAAAAAACACTTTGTACATTGTAATTAGATGAGAAGACAAATGCTGTCTGGTTTTACTTCAACCATTCTGATCGGATGGTTGATTTCCCCCGTTTGACCTTTGTTCTCTTTGTTCTTCCTGTTCCTGGCAGACACGTCTTCTTCATGCACGTGAAGGAGGACCTGCACAGCGGTCACCTGCGAATGGGCCCAGAGCAAGCCGAGGAGCTGAGCGCGCTCCTGGCACAGGCAGAGTTTGGCGACTACAACCAAAACACAGCCAAGTACTGGTACTCAGAGCTGAGCGGAGAGGAGCCCAACCCTGCCACCATCAACAGGTACGGTCTCCTCTAACATGAGGTTCACAGGAAGTGATGTGGGTTTTTAATAAGACTGAAATATGAATACATAAACTTAACGAGAGCAGTCAATCGTGTAAGTCGGATCACTTTGCTCTCTGGATCTAAATTTAGTAACAACTTCACACTTACTTGAAGCCATTTAATAGTATTACTTTTCTCTTGCAGTTAACTCAAGGTAACCAGAATTTGTCCTTTTTGTAGCCCTCTTATGTGCAAGACACACACACACACACACACACACACACACACACACCGTGTGAGAAGTGATGAGTGTTGGTCTGAAACAGGACGGAGCTGAGAGTAACACAGTAAAGCTTCCTGCTCTGATTCAGTTTGTAAAAGACAGACTCACATTAT
>OMLF01049079.1:0-13311 GCA_900302615.1 Holocentrus rufus | reverse complement strand
GTAACAACTTCACACTTACTTGAAGCCATTTAATAGTATTACTTTTCTCATGCAGTTAACTCAAGGTAACCAGAATTTGTCCTTTTTGTAGCCCTCTTATGTGCAAGACACACACACACACACACACACACACACACACACACACACACACACACACACACACACAATTCCTTACTTACATGAGCTGATATGAGTTTCTCTATCAGATGAGGATCCCCTGCATTGCAGCACCGAGGAAGAAATGAATGATCCATTGCCCTGTTTAGTGTCCCAGTGTCCTTTTCCTGCCGCTCGGTCAATATGACATTTTGGCATCTTTTATACCAGATTGCCAGATCTCTAAAACCTTTTAAGACAACAATCTTGATGTGTTTTTTTTTTTTATGAGCTTGCTTTAGACTGTACATCCGCTCTGATAAAACATAATTATGCCGCCTCTTATTTGATTTAGGGATAGCAATCTGTTTTTGATATGGTCTCAGGCTGTGCAAGCAGAAAGGCAATGTAACTGGTTTATTATTATTATAAAAGTATCCTGTCTGCACAAATGAGGTTTCAGTTACTGTAATAATGACTTATCAATCATTGCCTAAAACCACTGTGCGTATAATGTTTAATAGAGGATCATATGCACTGGGACAGATGTAGGACTGAACCCTGCCAGAAAATCCTCTCCAATGTATCAAATGCTGCTGTGTCCCCTTATTATCAGTCTTTCTGTTTTAAAAAAAAACAAAAAAAACGTAACTTAACTTTTCCTTAATGTCAGCTCTGCTCCCTCATTAAATCATTATGTGGTGTCCAAGCTTGAGTGACAGATGAATTTTAATAAAATCAAGAGACCAGAAAATGCATTTTGCACTGAGCAGTGCTGTTAGTTCTGATATTGTAATAGTTTTATTTTATTTATTTATTTTTAAGCAAGAGTAACTTATTGCCCAGTGACAGACACATCTACATATGCACACAACGTGCCAAACTGCTTCACAGCTCACACACAGACTCACACACAGCTCACACACACACACACGCACACACTTGTCAGCCAAACAGAGCAGCTGACAGGACAGCAGATAGCATATGCTTGCTGATTTCCTCTGACAGAATGAAAACCTCCCACTGTTCATCTCGAATATTTTTTCTCACTTTTAACCAAACCCGTTTGGGCGTCGGGTGACTGCGTGGAAATTTCAGCGCTGCAATTTTCTGTAGTCAGAACGTGGATCTCACTGCATTGGACACACAGCTGGGGAACTGGAGGTGGAATATTGGTGTTAAATAGCAGCCACTCTTACAGTCAGCGTATGACAACAGCTCTCCTTAATGCCATCCCTCGTGCAACATAATCTGAAAGATATTTTAATGGCAGTCCTCTCCCAAATAGAGCCTCGAGATTACCACAGAGATCCACTGCTGAAAAGTCAAAAGATTAATGTGTGTCCAGAGACTTCAGCCTGTAATTTTTTACCATGTTGGCTGGTTAATGGAGGGAAGCATTGAGACGAGACTGGGAGGGAACAGTGGAATGGAGGAAGCATGAAGGGAGGGAAAAGTTTTTAGAAACAGGGGGCAGCGGCGGCTCTGGGACGAAGGCCAAACCAAACCACTCCAGTGTTTGTCCAGGGTCGTGAGGCCAGTGGCACCAGTTTTGTTTGCCCTGCTACGCTCTGGCATTTTCATCACATAACTCAGAACACACAACATTAATGAACAAAGCTCAGTTACACAGGTGAGAGCATACAACTGCCTTGTTAGCAAAAACTCTAAAAACATAACTTTTCATTGCTAACATCTTGTGAAATGTTTTGGTTGATTAGCGAATATCAGTATTTGCTTTTGTTGGTTTAACAAATGGGCGCTGGTGCTTATGGGTAAGGTCTAATACATTAAATGCTAAATCAAGCCTCTCGCTGAAAGAGGGTCATGCCTCTGTAGAGACACTAATGAGTTTTAATTTAGAGTTTTAATTACAGCTTGATTTATGCTGTTCGCGTATCACACTGCCCTACATGACAAAGTGATATTCAAGTGGTTAGAACATGGAGAATTGATTATGGTCAAGTAATTTCAGTCGGGTTGTGCTGTATAAAAATCCACACGGAAAAAAATGGACCTAATTGACAGTTGTAGTGGCTGGAAGCTGAAGACTTTTTAATATGGGGGATGATACTTGCACACTTCAGCTCAGTAAGCACTCTGTCCAGAACAGAATAATGACATGACAGAAGCTCACAATTAAGTTTTTGATTGCGGGTTTTTGCATGATTTATTTTAAATCAGATTTTTTGGGGGTGAAAAGAGGATTAATGTTGAAATGCTGGGTTCAGAGACACGGGGGTTGACAGACAAGCAAGTGCAAACGCCAAATTGCCCCTCTCTGTCATGTTTCCAACCGACGACGGTCTCCACAGAATTGCCTGTCTCATCACCACTGTTGGGAATTTATTCAGGAATTACCGCAGTGTTTCCATTTCCTGGCCGCTGCCTTTGGAGTGGCTCTCTGAAGCCATTTGTTTGCGGTGCACAAGGCACAGTGAGACCTCCTATTCCTCAAATGCTCTGCTCTTAAATTATACATTATCATCCCCCATCTGCCAAACCTGCTATGTTAATAAACCCCTCCTCCACATGTTGTATGGGGCCAGCAGGCACTGCTGTTCATTGCTGCACCTACACTCACGTTGTGGGGTGTGTGTGTGTTTGTGTGCGCACAGATGTGGATCCAGCGACAGTTTTTATCAACCCTTTCCTCTTCCTGTGCTTGAATTGCAAATAACAAGCTCCCTACTGTGGAGCCATGTGGTATAGAAATCCCATCATGCAGCTCCTACCAAATCAGCGTCTGTACAATTCAGCAGGCTTCACTGGGGAAAGGAAGCATCCAGCTATGCTGCCTGAGCATTGATCTTTATAAGTAGAGTTGTCAGAGTAGTACTGATTTAACATCAGGGATTTGCGCCTGAGGCTACGTTCAGGCTTGACAGTTACAACACACTCCAAAATGTTCAATGTTGTTGTACTCAGTCTGCTTATATAATAGACCTGACTTAGTGGGTGTTCCTTGATGTAAGATCCTGCGTATGATCGGCCTTTATGTAGTCATCGTGCTGGTGGCATTCAGTGCTGTTTTCCAAACTGAGGGAGAGAGCTGAATAAAGTGAATCAATTGTCTTTCTCTTGGTTGTGTGTTCCTGCAGCATCATCTCCAGACACAAAGCCCTGGAGGGTTTGAGCCAAGGCTCCGTGGAGTATCAGGCCCTGCAGCTGGTCTCCTCTCTGGAACATTATGGCGTGGAGTGGCACTGGGCCCGCGACGCCGACGGCCAGCGGCTGGCCATAGGGGTCGGCCCTGAAGGCATCGCTGTCTGCAAGGAGGACTTCAGCTTAGTCAACAGGTATATCCACACCCTACACATCTACCAATACATCTACATGTCCTTGAAGTGATAGGACATCAATGAGGAAGTGACTCTGACCAGATGCACTTTGTAACTGCTTCCTTCTCTTTTTCTCATCTTAGAATAAGTTATCCCATCATCCAGATCGCCACCCAGTCAGGGAAGAGCGTTTACCTGACAGTGACCAAGGACAGCAGTGACAGCGTGGTGCTCTTGTTCAAGCTGATCAGCAACCGGGCGGCCAGCGGCCTGTACCGGGCCATCACAGAGACTCACGCCTTCTACAGGTGAGGGGACAGGAACAGGTTCACAAGGCCTGACATCATATTTCGTTTGCTCTTTTGTGGTTCTCAGCCATGCTTCACAACCCACTATATCCAGTTCTTTGTCACTGTAAGCCACAGCTACAGACTCGCTATGAAAATAAATTTTGAACTCTGTTGTTAAATCAGAGCTCCAGTTTGTCATGCTAATGTTCTACCTTCAAGCGCTCTTGAATGTCACTGTTTGTCAGTCATTCACCAATCTGTGCTACTTTAGAGGAACAGCTCCAGGTCACTGAAGTGTGTTGTGATAATGCCCCAAGCCTCATATTGTTGACTCTCCCTCACTAAAGACTTGCTGAATATGCATTCTCCTAACCACACTCATACTCATTAACTAACTGTGCTTCAGATTCTATTTAACCCTTCCATGGTATAGACATGCACTCTGAGAGACATAAAACCACATAATACATCAGTTCTATGTCCTTGACCTGAAGCAACATTGATGTATAGATTGCACGGGACAGTCTTGGGGGGGTGGGGAGGTGGATGCTTTTTTTTTTCTTACCCTAGAGAAATATGTGTGCATGTCTGCAATTTGCAGTGAGCAGGGACAATTCAAATGGCTGAGCTATGAAAAAGCCACAAAGGTACAAAAGACGGCCCTCTCTCCTTTTGTTTTGGGGACGGGCTTTCGCTCCGAGTCTGCAGATTTTTTTTTTTTTGCTGTCAAGTCTTCGTCCCGCTTGCTCAGATGCAAGTATACAACACTGTATACAGTGAGGAATGCTTGCATCAGAACAGGAGCTACAGACATCCTCTTAAAAAATAGTGCAGCATATTAGGATATTTAATTATTTATTAAATCAAATTAACATAAACCTCCTCCCTCCCTTCTCAAAGTTGAGTGCACTGAAAGCAGGATGAGAAAATTCTTAGAGCTGTTAAGTTCATTTATGCCCTGTGCATTATGAGCGTATTTTAAGTCAAAATGTTGCATGTTACATGTCTTAGCTCTGATTGTGGTGACATTAATGATCACAACTCATCCTTCGTTTTCCCATCTCTTTCCTCCTCCAGGTGTGACACGGTGACCAACGCGGTGATGATGCAGTACAGCCGGGACTTCAAGGGCCACCTGGCCTCACTCTTTCTCAACGAGAACATCAACCTGGGCAAGAAATACGTCTTCGACATCCGACGTACCTCCAAGGAGGTCTACGACCACGCACGCCGCGCCCTGTACAACGCGGGCATCGTTGACCTGGTGGCCCGCTCTGGCAGCGGGGAACGCACGCCCCCCTCCCGCTCCCCGAGCAGGGACAACCAGCACGACGAGGGGCTCGACTGCGGCAGCTGCCAGCAGAGCCGAGCCCTGCAGGAGAGGCTGCAGAAGCTGAGAGAGGCGCTGCTGTGCATGCTGTGCTGCGAGGAGGAGATCGACGCGGCGTTCTGCCCCTGCGGCCATATGGTGTGCTGCCAGACCTGCGCAAATCAGCTCCAGGTGAGAAAAACGGGGGGTGGTAATTGATCACTCTGTGGTAACTGCTTCTTTATTCTTGCCAGTTCAGGATGGGGAGGGTGGCTTTTAATGAAGAGGGTGGCTTTTAATGAAGCTGTGTGTTTAGCATTTCGTTTTATACTAACCAACTTCAAAATGCAGTAATTACAGAACTAAATTTACCACAGCGGAATGGCAGTGTCATTAGCTCCGTGCCGTACTGGTGACACTGAGATGCTATGACTACCCTATGAGCAGGACTTAGGTAGAAGCACCTAAGTCAGGTAGAAATAAAGAGGACAACAAAACCACACCTGCAAGTGTGTACTTTTGTTTGTTTGGTCCATAACTCCATGCACTTCAACTGACCTGGAGTTTGCAGCTGTATTTAAAGCGCAGTAATTCTACTTTATTGAAAAAGTTTAATAGTTCCAGCTTCTCATCACTTTATGGTCTTTTAAACAGCCATCCAGGGCTTTGCTTACACACTCTGCTAACCTGATTATCCCACCCTCTTAATCAGCTAAATGTTGCCCAACTTTGTGGAGGCAGATGGTGTGTATGTATGTGTATGCATGTGGGTGTGTGTGCGTGTGTTTGTGTTTTGAATGGATTATAGCAGCCAGGCAAATCTTCCTTCCATTAGCTGAACTAGGAAACGTGACACGGCTACATTAAATACACGGTGAATGAGTAAGAAGAAACTGGCACAAAGAGGGAAGGATCCGTAGCTTTAACCTGTAAATGTGTAAACAATATTGACCTTATGCTAGCTCACGCAGATAGCCAAGGAATGGAGAGAAGTGTAGAGTAATACACGTTTTCAAATGATAATAATAGCATGCATTCAATCTCTGCCTGTCTCCTCAAGCTGACCTTTTTATATCATCAGCATGGCCCGTCCTTCCCTTAAAACATTTGTCTCACTGTCCTTTCATCCTAATGCTGATATTTGTCAAATGACCTTACTGATGTCTAATTAATTGTCTAGATGGCTGTCAGCGCTGTTCTACCCGGCCTATATAATGAGATAGCCGGTTTCCACAGCTCTATGATCTCTGAAATATGATTATGGTTCCATATTCCCCTTTCTGGCACCTTTCTGCGCCTGCCCGGGCTTCGCCGCTTTTATTCTTTTATGTAACGTGTTTAGGAGCGGGGTACACGTGTATTGTCACATGGCGAGCAGAGGCTTCATGAGCAGTGGTGCAGCCAGTTGTAGGAATAATTATGGTAAAATTTGTGCTGGAATCCAACTTATTATACAGTATGAGACCACATTTAAGACTTTGTGTGGGATAGCTCCGGTCTTCAAGCTTTAAGTTGTGGTATTTGTTAATGACTTGGGATGGGACAACATGTTTATCTCATGATATGATTCATTATGTGGTTCATGATTCAACATAACCACAATATGATGTGACAGATGATCGTTCTTGCCTGTGCAGAATTATTGAACCACAAAGCTCTCTACTTTGATAGAATGGAAAAAAAATTTAAATGTTGTGTCATAGCAAAGTGCATATTATATTTTAATGGATGGCTTATAAAATTGTGAGCCATACCAATTGCAATGATTACAGAAGAATAAAATGTATTGCAAATTATTTTTCTGCCCCATAATTTATATTGTCATGTGTTGTAGAGGCAAATAAATGATTGAGTCATGTGGTGTGCTCAAATTTAATCAGTGTTGGCGATAACAGGAATTAATTCCTAAATGTGTTTTCTGGATAAATAAAGTAGGAAGATCAAACGAGTACTGGATCACAGAATGGGTCTACCGTAAGCGGATAGAGTTCATCAACTTGTGCTGGTCTGGTATTGATTCCCACTAGATAAAGTGTGTTCTCTATAGTGCCCGCTCAATTAAAAACAATTACTTAGTGTGCTGTTCACTCACCTTTTTTATTTTAATTTACAAAAAAAAGCTAAAGGTCAATAACTATTGTCGCTGAAATATCTTCTCCATGTTTTCTTTTTTCCCAGTCATGTCCTGTGTGTCGGTCCGAGGTGGAGCACGTGCAGCACGTCTACCTGCCCACCTGCACCAGCCTGCTGAACCTGACGCTGACCGACAACCACCGCCACCGCAGCAGCAGCCCCGCGCCCATCCACAGAGGCATGGTGGCCGCCCCTCACACCTGCTCCACCACCGAGTACGACCACAAGATCTACCACACGTCGTAAAGACAGCTCCCCAAAACCCACCAAAACTCCAGTATTGAGCCATTTTGAAGCCTAACCAGCCGGATCGAAGGGGTCCAACACAGATGGAGAACGCAACCCTCTCGATCTGTGTTTTCTGCCTGGACTTCGTGAACTACCAAACTTAAAGAAACTCATACACCAAGGCTGGCGTACCGAAACCACACTCCCTCAACTAGTGTTCGTGTTTCATTGGTTATTTTCCTTCAAGTCATCATCCTGGTCTCCATTTTTCAGTCCGTTTGGTTGTTTATTTCTCCTGTTTGATTGGTTTGGTCACCATCTAAAACAGCAGTTTTGCAATGTTTCGTTGTTTTTTTTTAATCAATGAAAAATCTCCGCCACAACCTTATTTTACATTAGCCTCTTATTTGTATTTTTTAATTAAATTATTGCATCAGTTGACCTGATATGCAGTAGAAACACTATATTTCGTTTGCGCAATGATTTGTACCGTTTAGTTCTGTGCTTTAGGAGAGGAGCTAAACACTGTATGTAATGGATGGAGTAAATTAATTTTTGGCATTTTTTAAGTTTCCTGCCATTTTAAAGTGTGTCTCCTTGATTTCAGAATTTAGTTTTATGATGTAATGGAGTGAAATGCATCTTTTTTTTTCTGCTTGTTTGTGTTGTTTTTGTTTATTCGTGTTCCATGTATTCCATGCCAATGAGGAGGTCTCTAGAGGCTAAGAAGCACTGCTCTGGGTACAGCACTGCATACTGATTAGACACAAGGGGCGATAAGGCCACCACTGTCCCATTCATGTGTAGATCTCTGGGTGCATGGGTGGGTGAGGGGCGTCGGGGTTCCCGGAAAGTCCCGGAAAGTTCTGTAAGCGTACCAGAACTGTGACAGCGAAAGATAAATGTCTGGCTGACGCTCCCCTCCGTCTCCTTACCTCGAAACGGGTCTTGAAGATTAACTGCCACTTGCCAAAACAACAAACCCAGTTTCACAGACTGCTGCATCTCTACTCCGAATTCTTATCTCCATACCAACAGAAACCTGGAAATTAGAGAGCACAAAAAGCTCTTCTATTCCTGCTAGATACGCAACCAAGAGGTTATCTCCTGAAATCCTTGCTTTCTTATTTTTTTTGAAAAAAAAATGTCTGTAATTGCCCGGTGGCAGTTGCTTCCTCTGAACAGCCTCAGTTATAAATGTTTTCTCTGAGGTCTGCTAGTGAGCTCCTTCTGATTATTTTTTTAAAAGGGTACTAGGAGATCTGTCCGTGCAATACTAGCTTGCTATTTGAAAAGCTTTTTTTCCCTCAAGTTTTGTTTTATTTGAAAGGATACAAAAAAAGAAAAAAACACAGAAAATTATCTACATTGTCACTTTACCAAGGAAGTTTTTCCCAGTGTCTGTAGGGGGTTTGGCCTTAATGTAGCAGCAGCATCATGTTTATTGATTCTATATCCTTTGCACAGACTTTTGTTGTTGTTGTGATGAGAATAGGAATAATTTTCTTTTCTTTCTTTAACGCTGGCTTGATTCAGCTCAGTCACTGCAGGGGAAGGACTTTTATTATTTCTCCACATTGTACAAGTAGTGATTTGTTTCTGTTTTCTGAAGCAAAAGCCACTATGCTCTGTAAAATATACAAATAACTCTTAGGATTAAATCCTTTTATATATATTATGCTTTGAACAACAGAGAAAGTATTAATAAAGATGTTTTTTAAAACAAAACCCGAGGGCCTGTGAAATTTCTGTGAATTTAAAGCTTTGACTTTTGTGTTTATCTTAGAAGTTCTAACTGCCTTCTATTTAGGAGACATATTGATTGCTTCTTCATACAATTGTGAGTTGAACACTGGTAAAACTGCTGGGGAAGTTTCAGAACTCTGTCTTGGGTTGGTTGTTGAGATTATCTGCACCAGAAGATCATGTATTTGGTCAGGTGTGTCTGTGGCTAATCTCACAAACTCCTGGGCCTAAAATTCTTGTGCACAGTTATGACTGTATGATGAAGAACCTCTTGTGGTTGCAGTGATTCAAAAACTTTGAAAACAATTGTTCTCACTACTTCCACTGCCTCAGTCCATTCATTGTCCAGCTTGTTTGACTGTTTGCACACTGCCTGGCCTGTCAGCCTAATAGGCTATTTTATTTATCTTATTGTGACCGTGTTCGCTCCCATGGCGAAAAAAAAAAAATCCAGGATGTGTGTTGCACTTTGTGGATGAGTTTATAAAAACACGAAGAAAGTCAATAGAACACAGAGCATGGGAGAAAAACACTGAAGAGTTTCAGGGGCTGATGTAATCTGTCAACAAGCGGGGGTTAAAATAGGTTAAACAGCCTGATGCTTCACCACTGTAAAAAATGAAGTGTAAAACAGCCATCGCTGTTTCATGCGTCAGCGGAGTAATGTGCCTGATCTCTGGTCTTTGGACAAGATCAAAGATATATAAAAAGCAATAACAACTATCTACTTTATATAGACACACACGTCTGGTGGAGATCTGCACTCTACTGAGTATATTCTTTTTTTTTTTTTCGGTACTCCTACAGTTTCCTGTTTACTACACAGCAGGAGCCATTTAGAGCCTTTCTGTAGTCACATGTTCACATTTGGAAAGATGAGCGGCTGCAGATAAGAGACAAAGGAGAAGAACAAACAGGTTATCTTGTGACCTGGTAATGTGAGCGGGATCAGATACCTGGCATGCTTTTAGTCCCCACCTTCCCAGTTAATGTCTTTTTCTTGTCATGGCCCAGGTGAATCATGCTCTGAGAGGTTGACGTGTCATATCTGTCACTGCCGCGGTGCAAAGGGGCTTGAGGGCAGCACAGCCTGCGGTACAAAGAGGCTTTTTGTATTGATGAGAAATGACAAGCTCCGCTGGACTGTGATTATAAAGTTTGGAAATGGCAGGGACGCCCAGACAGCTATTGATTAGCATTGTCAACAGCACTCTGTCTTTATCCTGCCCTGCCTCTCAACCCCTCTTAAGTACAGGTGAACTCTGCCTCCTTGACTCACTGCTCCCTGGATGGAAAGAGTTGTTGTCTCTCTCCCTCCCCCTCCCTCTCTCACCTTATCTCTTATAGTCGCTGTCAGGCATCAGTGCCATTAAATGAACTCCAAGGACACTGATGGCAGCAGTGAGGGAGAGAGACATATGGGAGTGCTGTGATTGCTAGTCAGCCATGCAACTCACCAAATCTCCACTCTTTATTGGAAGAAATTTCCAAAGCCTGGTTTGTGCAAGTCAGACTGGCTCAGTCATCCTCTATTCTGTAAAATAACTCCATGAACACCCTCGCTTGCAACGTAATTCACAGGATTACCCCTGCTCAGTAAAGTGATACATGTACTGTTGGATTAATTTACCTCCAAAATCTGAAGAATAAGAAGTTAAATAGACAGTTCTTAAGCGTTATCATCTGCAGGTATGATTAACTACTATTTCAGGATTGCTTAAAATAATCATCTGGAGGGTTTTTCCATGTTATTTGTGGCTGGATCGCTATTATTTTTTTATGTAACTAACATTAAAATTCCCTTTTTTTGTGATCAAGTTACTGAATCCAGAATCTATTCTTCCCCACTTGCTCCTAAGGCATTTTTGTTTATCCAGGTCATGGCTGTCATGGCAACATGGCAAGCGATATTTGTTCTCACTTACAGACACAAAATGACTGATTAGTTAAAAAACAAATTTCCATGGCTACTTGATGTATTGCTAGCTTGCTGTGGAGATTTTTCTCACTTTTATCTGCACTGATGCTGCTACACTGCAACATCAAATCATGTCTATTGGTAAATGATTGACTTTATGAGAAAACCCCAGTTCACACCTATCAGTTCCTCTTAAATATCCATGGTGCAACTATCAGACGTGGACGTGTCAAAAGGTGCAATGCGGTTCTTACTTGACTTGAAGAAAGTTGTTTGTCTGTGTGAGACCTCAATTTTACTGCAGGTTAAAAATCAACTGCAGAAGAAGTGGCAGGTAGCAAATTAGCTCCTGACCCAAATATAGACCTTAACCCTGAGACGAAATGGAAAACAGCTCCAAATGGAGCAGACAGTAGAGGTGCAGAGTGTAGGAGTGGTGAAGCACGACTGTCTGTGTAGATCAATAACAGGCGTTCCCTGTGTTTTTTGTTTGTGTTGTCTGCTTGCAGTCCCCACCAGGCAGAAAGTCACTGACACAGATTCATATGCACTGGAGCCACAAACAGAGAACAAGGCCAAATCAGTCATGTAGTGCTTTCTGCTCTGTTGCCTTGCCCTGACCCAGCGTTACGCGGTGAAACAAAAACACCGGAGCCATTATTTGTGTCGGAAAAAAGTAAAGACAGCATATGCTATTATGATATACTGGGGAGATCAATGAGAAAATAAGTCTTTGAGCTATTTTTGTGAAACTGTGAAAGAATCCAACCACATGTTCATCTGCCCCAGTAATCCAAAATGTATGTAAAACCAGACACAATTGCATTCATCTCTAGTTGCATAATTGCCAGCAAAATATGGGGTATGCAGTGGGTGGTGGCATGCAGCACCAGTGTCTTTGAGAAAAACAGACAGGGCTGGAGCTGGAATGTAGATCGAAAATGTGGATTTGAGTTGCACATTTGATGTTCTCCTGGAATCATATTCTAAAATGAATGAATAAATAAATCTAAAATGAATGCCATGTTTTAAGGACTTTCACACCCTGTTAAATGGCTTATTGAAACAATAACAGGGAGAACAGGGTAGTGAGACAGGTGGGTGTTTCAGGTGGGATACGATCCCAAAACAGAATGAAATTATATGTGAGACAGGGGGCCACTACACCGTTACCAGACACATTACTTTATATTACTCTCTTTCAACAGGGATCAGTGTTTCAGTGTGACTCATCACAAATCTCATCACAAATCTCAAACTCATCACAACTATAAAGGCTAATTATGTAGAAGCTCTCTTTGTTTATTTGTCTCCATCCGAGCCCGCTGTCACAGCCAGGCGGAAATATTCTTCCGCTGCTGCCATCAGTATTGCATTATTTCCCAGTCCCATGCTGAGACTAAGACACTGGCTGTCTCATGCAAAGTTTCTCTGCCCCTCACACAAAGGCATCTGCTCCCTTTATCAATCATTATATTATAAATAATGATTACGGGTATACTCTGCATGCCAGAACTCAATCGTGAAGAAATACCGTTGAATATGGGCCTTGCCACCCATTGGAATTCTACTTTCAGAATAGTCTGATATGAACGATGTGGTGATAGGCCACCAAACTCCTGCTGTGACCCACTTAAGAGAGAAACTTTTGAATGAGGTCTTGGTGTGGGCTATTTTTATTAAGTTCTGGGTGAGTTAACTGAACAAACAAAAAATCAAATGGTAAGTTTGTTATTTTATAAACAGGGTGTTACTCTTGTGAGGCCAGTGGAGGAGAGCGTGTAGGGAAAAAGCAGCGGAAGTAAACAAGTCTATTACATTCCTCCTCGTGTCAAATCATGTCTTTGATGACTCGCTATGCTTTCTTGTTAACCCAGAATGGACTTTGCTTGTTTCGTGGACTGTTTATGAGCGCTTGTTATTGTTATTTTTATATCTTCCCCGTGTCTAAATAGAGTCCGCGCATGAAGGCAGGGCTTTAACTTGAGGTTGTTAGCGTGGCTCCAGGAGGGAAAGTCTAGTTTGGCTGCCTCTCATTAAGAATTACACTCACATCTGAGTGCATATTCCCTCATGAAAATGATTCTTCTTTATCCTCGTTACCTGAACCGCTCAGATAGGGTAAACAAATAGAATACTGAAGTTCCCATCAATTCAACTCATGCCAGGAAAGGAACATCAAAGATTGCAACTAATTTCACCCTCCCATCACCATGCGGTTTTCACATCTGTTGTGCCAAATGACAGACGCTGCTGTGGGTAAATGTTCCTCCGGATAAGTTCAAGACATGGTTTTTCTGAGCGTGCAGA
>OMLF01049078.1:33179-73730 GCA_900302615.1 Holocentrus rufus | reverse complement strand
GCGTTTCATTTATTTATTTATTTATTTATTTATTTATTTATTGCTTAAAATCTTTGCCATTACCTTACCCCGTCGACTGCTATTTATTTAGCTGCTTTGCTTATTCACATGTACAATTAGCCAAAACTCTGACTGGGATTGCTTTAGATATGATGTCCATGCATCAAATTCACTCATGGCAATAAGTCTAAGCGATCCCTTTAAGGTTGTCTGTGCCTCCATTTGAATCAACTTAGTGCTTGTCTACAAACTTTGAAATTAGATTGTTCTGAATTGACATAGAGGTAAGAAGATTATGTGGAACCATCTCTATAGGACTTTATAGGCCGATACAGAACTGTAATAAGAAAATATGTGAACAATTGATTCTTTCATTTTTATTATCCCAATTGCAGTTCAGATTCTTAGTAATAACACTTGAGCAAACCCTAGAGAAGATTTACTATCAGATACACTATTGATCTCACCATGGAATTAATTTTAAAGTCTTTTTCACATTATGGCTTCGTTTCCATTCAGAATTCAAGTTTATAATATGATTTGTGAAGATTACAGGGTAAGTGGCAGGATTACTGTGATTTCTTGTGTAGTGTACAATGTATATCTAAGTAATTATGAGAGAGGTATCCTTCCCAAGAGACCTTACACACTGACTGCAGGAGTTTAGTGTGGTTTTGAAAACTTTCAGTGTGACGCTCTTTAATCGATTTTTAGCCATGACAGTTTGCAAACCGCCACCCACACCCTCACAACATACCCTGCTCTCTTCACACACACACACACACACACACACACACACACACACACACAAATGCACGCACACACGCATCTGCACACATACTTGAAATCTTCAGCTCTCATGAAATACAATTTATGGGTAATGTTGGTGTGGGTGAATGTGCAAGACATAAGAACTAATGAACCATACAACAAATGCAAATAAGTCTCATAATTCATAATGCATTCTAATTAGTCGGTGGTTTTATGTAACCCAGCCCAATTGATTTTTTTTCCTTTTAAGCCTTAGCCTGTCTTACTTCTTCTTTTTTTGTTTGTTTCCTTTGATTGTCTTTCTTTTGAAGAGCTTTTTAGTGTTTGGTTACTGATATGTTACAATAGTCATTAATGCAAAATGCTAAATAATGCAAACCTGTATTATGGGTCAATAAACACCACGGAAACAAACATCTCATCATCTTATTTTGTGCAGACAATCCAAACAAGTATGAAGAGTGTCGGCGACAAGTCAAGGAAAATGAAACATTGGAATATCAAATGAATTAAATTACATGACTGAAACAAATTTGTGATATGATAACATCAATATCACCAGTTGGAAGATAGTATGAATTTGAATGAAAAACAAGGACAAAACATCTCCTGTTTAAAAAGAAAGCATAAAAAAAATCATCATGCTCCAAAAATGGAAATATATAAGCAGAGATTTTACAGTGTATTGCACTTTGGAGTGAAATGCCTCTTTAGTATTGAATAAGCCTACATGGATCACAGGGTACATCCTGCATCCCCGTGCTTTCCTTGAGCATTATGCATCCAGACAATACATCCACACAAATCACTGTATATCTGTCTGGTTGAGGGAGGAAACTGAATGCCTCTCACACACTGAGCTCTATACATCCAAACAAAGCATCCAGTTGATGCTGAATATGTATTTGCTTCAACACAAATACCAATATACTGTAAATTGCAATTCTAAATCTTTTAAACCCAGCTTTAATTAACTGCTGTCTTGGCTAACAAAGATCCCAAGGCAAGGATGTGACAATAAAGTTTGTAACGCAGCGTGTTTTCAGGGTTTATTTCCTTGTGAGGAGGCTTCCATTTCTCTCTGTGGGTGTCAGGTGATTGACAGTAATCAGAGTGTAACATCATCTGTGCGCTGATATGAAAACACTCAGTTCAGCCACAATGAAATAACAATAAAACAGAAACTCTGACAACACCAAATTAAAGCTTCGTGTTTAATGTGATGGATTATCTTGCTCGGGTAATTTTCAAGCCCATGGAAGTTGTTTCTCATACTGTAACAAAGAAATCATTCAAAAATATGAGACGGTGATATTGGTTGGAATTATTTATGTGGCTATTGATATGCTGTGTTTCCAGGAAGTAAGAATAATGGGATTTGATGCAAAAATAGTTTAATAAGTGTATGTTAACATAGGGAGAATCAGCCGAAATATTTTTTCTTAAAGTTTTGTATCTCTGATCCCTTCACTTTGTTCCAGGACAAACTCCTGGAGGAAATGTGGAAGCAGCAGGACAGTCTGGAGGGTCCCACACCTACAGCACAGGGTCCCAGCTCACCAGAGGCCGGCGGCGGATTGGAGGAAAATTTGAATGACACCAAGCCCCTCCTGGAGCGACTCAGAGCCTTGGAGGTAAGGTGGATCACACGGTCCACTTCCTAACCTCCCTACCCACCATCTCCCTTTCCTCACCACTCACCTATTCCCCGACTCCCTTTTTTCATCCACTAACTGTCACTCTGGTTCATAAATTAAAGGTACAGTGTTTTTGTTTCACCTACATTTGCATTTCATTTCAAATCCATAGAGAGTTACAATAGGTCAAATCCCTAATTAGCTCCCCTAGAACACTGGAACCTGAAAAATGTCATTTTCAGGTATATTCATTTTATTCAAAAATGAATCGAAAAGAATTGCTATGTCAGAAATACTCGAATGACTCACTGTTATGGTTATGAATAACCATAAAGCATGTGCCATTCAGAAATAGCACTTGAGTGTGTGTGGTTGCCTCATTTGGAAACACTGGTGAGACGTGTAGATGACAAATAAACAAGCACAATGACTGTTTCATCATACTTCTATTCATTTAGGAAATTACAGAAAATGAGAGGACGTTTTGCTGAAGAACAGTCTTTGGGGCAAAGAAACAGCGGCAGACAAGGGACTTATTCATATCCAGGAGGTGATAATTAAAATGCTGACAGGGTAGTTAACATTTGGAGTCAGTGTTCCAGTGGATGTACCTCTCTCTTTCACACCATCCCCACAGAAAGGTAATGGGACTCACCATCTGTTGAGAGGTCTCAGACAGGCATTATTGATCACACTGTTACATGCACTTGCACAGCATACCTTGAAGGAAAAATCCACCCGAAAGCAGAACTCATGTTAGCGCTACAGTCTTTGGTCATTGATATATTTTAGAGATGGCATTTGTGAACCTGAACAACACTTTCGAATATAGGAAGCTCTGATTTGTGATGCCACTGGGTGACGTTTTCTTTAGCTGCTCCATATGCATAGCCCTGTGATTAAGTGGCAATCTGTCCACGGTGTTTCCCCGCCCTTGACCCAATGCATGCTGGGATGCAAATGTAATCTAAAATCCTACATCTGGGACACATCATCTTGAACTTATGCTTTACTCTAGTGAACTGCCTACATCTGGTTGTGTATGAGTCGACGCACAGGCTAGCTAGCCACATGTACAACATGTAGTTAGCTAAGGAAAATAACATTGAACAACTTTTGTGAACATTTCTGTATCATTTTTTTTTTTAGAAATGATAGACAATATTAAAACTGACATGATGTGTAGCATAACATTGTGCCATGGATTCTCTTTTCCATGCTCCCTGCAAAGACAAAGTGAAACTCAGAACAAGAATTTAATGATAATTAATATGATAACTTGAGAATCATTTTTTACCTGATTGTGACTGGTTGTCATGGCACAATATTGTGATTTTTGCATAATGAAACCTTCTCAACTTATACTTGTTGCAGTGTAGGCTTGGTGTGTGTCGCCACCTGCCTTGTCACTCTTTGTTCACAAAATGACTCACTTTTCTTAGGCGTTGAATTGAGGTGAATTTTCACACCCAAACGCACTTTATTTCAGAATGGCTTTAGGGAAGACTGGGGCTCTGTCTGCATTAAACCAGGTAAATTTGAAAACTCATCTTTTTATCTCCATTTCAGCCTTCAGTCGAAACTTAGCCATTATTTCCCCCAAACGAAAAACGGGGATTTTCTAAAAGGCTCTCCAGGGTGTATAAATTTGAAAATGCCGTCTTGCGTTGTAGTGTCATTGCAAAACGAGTTACACACAAATCCATAAAAACACAGAGCCCGGCTCTTGTAGAGCAGCACCTTCCCAGCATTATTAGCTCCAAGACTACTGTGTGAGAATCATATAGGAAAACTTTGTCTCAAGGTGGATTTCAATTTAAGCCTAGTGAAGCACTCACTGAACATGAATTAGTTTCAGCTGTTGTGATTAATCTTTCTGCAGTGTTCCTCCATTGTATATTATTCAACCATGATTGTCCTTTCTTAAGCAGGATCTTATTTACAGTTAAAGCCTGGCTTAGGGGCTTAAACTCAGTAATGTGAGATGATCCCTGGACAACTTGAAAAAAGATGTGGAGAATTCACGAAGCACTGCGGCACAAATAATTATTCATAGTTCCTCATCTTATGGCACAGAGCTGCAGTAAAGCCACGAACAAAAACTCTGGACAATTATGTACCTTTCAAATATAAAAATTTCAGTGCCGACATATATTCAGTTTATGTCCAGTGAGTGGAAAACCTTTCATGCTGTTCTCGACATCCACATAAGGTGAGGATAATTGGGTGCAAGCTCAGATAATGAACAGTACGGATCCTTGCTGAGTAACTGAAAATACAGTGATCCATCAAAAGCCTGGCTCACAAAATTTCAGCCATGTTTATTGTAGCTACTGTAGTTTATTTGTTGTAGCTCTGGGTGTCTATAGGAATGCAGTCATAACCACGCTGTCATTAGTAGTGATGGCTTCAACTGCTGCCTTAAATTACATCAATTTCCTTGTCTACTTTGTAGACCCTAATGGATCATTCTGAATGTATTTTGTGATTTTCAAGCTGTTGCCTCTTCATGGTGGTTGCTTTTATTTTATCCAAATTTGTAATTAAACTTTAAGGCTGAAGCAGTGGAACATTACGGGTTTTCCATTTAGTTTGAAACTACTTTCCAGCCATTACCGCACACTTGGGGGCCTTCCATATAATCTACCATGAACAATTTGCTCTAAGGACCACAAATAAAAGTGAGAGGATAAATAAGTAAACATAGACAGAGCTCGCTGTGCTCTCTGACTGCAGAGGAGCCCTGACTTCCCTCGACTAAAAAGTAATTTGCAGCGGAATGTGACAATTAAGACTAATACACTGTTTGATGCAATGCTTGCTGCAGATCAATCATGCTGACTATTGTAGAAAAAAAGTAGATAGGAACATTTTGCAAGAGTCCTGGTAAACAAACACAGTGTAAAAAATCTTCATGTCAACAAGTGATATTTTTCATTCTTTGTTAAAAACGTTATTTTTCTTAAAACAAGTGAACAAAAAAAAGATCTACAAATGAGGTGAGAGGCATTTTCTTGAGTGATGGCATAATGGCATATTAATGGGACAAATGCCTCAAGATAATGCTACCTGATCCAAATAAATGAATAGATAAATCACATTGGAAACAAGTGAAATTTGGATCTTTACAAATTAGAATTTTTTTCTTCACTTTTTAAAGGAAATCTTAAGATTTTTGGACCATTTTTTCAACATATAAAATCAAGAAAACTCATTTGTAAAGGTGAAATACTATCATATTGACAACAGATGTAGAGCCACACAATGCATATTTTATAAAGCTAAACCTCATAGCTTGGATTTCCCTGACCTTCAGATGGACTGCTCTGGCAGCCTTCATGCCTTCAGGATGATCTGTTTCCTTTTGAACTCCAAGTGTCCTGAGGTTTTTAAGTCAGAGGAAATTAATGGGTACCATTTCATCCAACCAGTGTTACTGAACCAGGTAATATACTGTAGTGATTTCCATGGCCATAGCCCTGGGTTGTTTTGCAAACAATGCGGACAATGTGGATCTATGAGAGGCTATGAGAGCTTCCTTGAATGCTGTTTGTTCACGTTTGTGATTACCAGCCGTTCCTGTGTTCCTCTGCAAAGTTGTTGTTCAGAGGAGTTGCTCACAGCGGTTCAGAGATAACAGGCTAGCCCAGGTAGCTTGGCCCCCAAGATTTACTGGATTAATCATTTCAGTGGAAAGTCACCTCCTGGGTTCCCGGAATGGATTTGCTCCCTGACGGGCAAACCCTCTATCAGTAATTGAATTATACCTGGGGTACCTTTAAGTCAGCCTTACAGACACAGTGAAGCTCTGTTAGTGTTAGAGTTAGAGTTTAGACACCTGAAAATTATAGCATCATGCATTTAGCACCACCCTTATCCAGTGAGGTTTCACATCGAGCAGAATTTCCAGAGAGAGAGCTTTTTGATCAAAGCTGACTACAGTTGAATGTGCAAGGCAATATAACAGGAAATCACAGTTTAGGCTACTAGAATTAAACTTTCTTATCACATCTGCCAAGTAGATGAGACTTCTGACATTGCCCCTGTCCATCCATCAGTCTGTTAGCAGAATGATTCAGAAAGTCCTGGACAGATTTGCACAAAGCTGGATCAGGGGCCAACAAGGAAATTTCTGGGCCAATTTTCCTCAAGGGGGTGTGACAGTGGGCGGGGCTTAGCACAAACTGGGCAGTAGTTTCTAAATGTATCCAAGTAACATCATGAAAACCTGGCAGGGAGTTCAGTCATGGGTCAAGGTGGCACCGAATAGCTTTCCACTCTGATTGGCTGAAAAGGGCGTGTCCTGTGACAACTGTATTACCAAAAGGGTGCAGGGCTTTGCACAAACAGGGTGGTAGCTTCTAAACACATCCTCATAACACCACAAAACCTGACAGGGAGGTTGGTCATAGGCCAACAAAGAAGTGGTCACATTTTTGTGTTAATCGGCCACAAGGGGCTTAGTTCAAACTGGGATATAATTTCCAAACTCCTCCACATGACATCACAAAACCCAGTAGGGAGGTTGGTCATAGGTCAACACTTGGCTGCTGATTGGCCAAAAGCTTCAAGTATGCTGTTGTCAGGAGAGAAAAGGAAAATATGATGTAACCTTTTCAGCTCATCAAGGCAAAAAAAAGTTAATTTACTTTTTTTTTGTCAAAATCTTGTTAGGCTACTTTACAAAAAAATCAGTTAAAGGGATGAAAAGCTTATACTGGTCACATTAGACATTGGTTAAAATTGAAATGTCATGCAGTGGACTTGGCCTATGCTACCTGAAAGAGATTGCTGAATTCTGTTTGATAATGAGCACATCCTGTACAGTATGTGCAGTTTACCTGCTGACAGTGTTTTTCCTCTGCAGGCAGAGAACTCAGCTCTATCAATGGAAAACGACAACCAGAGGAAGCAGTATGAGCGCTGTCTGGACGAGGTGAGTGTGTCTGTTTCCTCTATACAGCACTTTTCAAGGATATAGAGGCCGAACACATGCATGTGTATCTCGAACAATTAGTATTTGTCCCGGTGTCATATGGTATTTGATGATAAATTTATTGGAGCTTGTCTGTTTATTAATTTTGCTACAGTAAAGCCAAAGGTTTCTAAAGTTTCTGTTCTGTTGTCTTGGAAATTGTCTGCCTTATCCTTTCTGCTTGAACTCCATGTCAATTTTAGGCTTTATTTTCAGTAGTTTGTCCACCATGCAGTTTTGAGTTTATGCACAGGGGCTTGAAAGAGTTTCATAAAGCCAGGAGGTGGTAGAAATGTCTCAACTCATAGAAGACACTTTAGTTGGAGTACAAATTTTTCACATGACAGCGGCATTATGCTAAATGCCCTATTGCTGCCTGACTTCAACTTTCAACTTAAAGCCAGACACAGATGAGGTTATGTTAGGCCACACTAGAACTACAGGAATCTGAGATGACTATCAGCTTCCATGCTAACATGCACAAACGCTATATGTATGGTGTAAGCAAGGTCCACAGAGGAAAGCCCAGAGAAGTATACATCTCTAATTGAAGCGGACAGACAATAGAGCTGCAGGCAGTATGGGAGTGAGAGCTGGTCTGAGTGGAGGAAAGAGCCTCCCTGCCCAGGAGGACGGGCTCCCAGATACAACACAGCTACAGGGCTGCCTGCCTGTGCCCTCTCCATCTTCCTCCTGCCTCACAACAGTTTGATTGTCTCTGTCTCTATCCTCCATCTATCTTCCGTCTCTCTCTCTCTGCAAGACTGCTCTATTTTTTTTTTTTTTCAGTAGGCTTTGGTAACAGGCTTGTTACCATGGAGATCGCTGCCCCTGAGAATTTAAAAAATTCTGGTTGAGGACAGAAAGTTCAGAGTTGCTGCTGCAGGATTAATTTCTCTTCTTCTGCTTTTGAGTCTTATGATTATGCACATGGGCCTTTTTGAGCAAGCATTCAGAATGCTACCTGTCATGGTCTGAAATGAGCTGAGACGAGTCTTTTTGACAGATAGATGAAAGAGGTAGAGGGAAATAATTTTGCAGCACACAAAACTGGAAAGCTATTTATTATTGCAATTTCAAGGCATAAAGCATACTGTCCCTTCAAAATATCAAAATAAGTGGGAAAACTAGTATTTCGGACTCTGTTGTTTCATGTGAAATCCACAATGAAAACCAAACTAAACTTCCTCCTTCATCATCTCCTTTATGAAGACTGAAAACAGAGAATAGAAAAAGTTTGGTCAATTTCTTATCCTCAGTAGACAAGCAAAGACATGAAGCATTATGCACTTCAGCTGCTCCCACTTTTCATAACATTTTTTTTTTTGTATTTGTTTATGTACTTTTGCCTGTAAACTTTTAATACTCATATGCTCTCAACAGCGTGTCAGAAGATCAAGTTAGATACGCTGACTGCGGGCAATTGCTGTGTGTTTGCACTAAATCTGACTCTGTGATGCAACATTTGGTCAATTTGTCTTAAACAGCAACACACTCTCAAAAACTACATCACACACACAGCTCTGGATGGTGTTCTCTATTCTGTCCTCATTTATAGTTTCTGACATCCAACAAAAGTGCTGAAATATGATCCACTGAAAGATAATGATCTGATTTATTTTTTGAGAACGGTTCCTCACAAGCCATTTATTCTTCCTTAGTCTTACTGTGTCATTAAAAAAATAAGTGATTTCTAACTCTTTTCATTTCTTTCTTCCTCTCTTTCTTCAAGGTGGCTAATCAAGTGGTCCAGGCCCTGCTCACACAGAAGGTTTGTCATTGTCTGTCTGCTACTGAAGCATCATTAATCCAGTCAGCCATCAGAATCAATCAGTTAAATGATGACTGTCGCAGTGATGAGTCGCTGTGTGTCAGAAATGTAAAGAATGATCAACAGCATGTGTCTTTGTCTCGTCAAAACAAGGCTGTGAGCAAAAGAAAATCTAAAATTTCACTGGAGTATTTATAGTCAAGTTGCTCGCTGACAGTGTTGTAAAAGGGGAGACATGTAGCATTTTAACATCAACAAATGACACTTAAACAAGACCATCTAGACTGTCAACAAAAAGACTGGCAGCCTCTAACAGCCTCTGTCCTACATTTTACTGCCATGTCAGATTTGGAGGGAAATCTGCTGGATTGCTTTACGGCACAAAACAGGAAGAGGGCACTACTATTCACACAGTCTCACAATAGATTGCTCTAGTAATGACGTGTTTTCGTAAGCCAACCCATAAGTTACTGTAATTTGTCTGTAACAAGACAACAAAAAGGAAAGAAGACACAGATTAAACACATAAACAGATACATATATGTGTTGTGTGTCTGTTGTAAATCTTAGTAAAGTCAACAGCAGTAGTCAAAAGTTGAGAAAACAAATCTATTGCATTATGTTTCCTTGATAATTTGTTGTTGTTTTCTAAATTTACTAATTTTTATGGAGTATATAAAAGAGGTTTTGCAGCACACAAAACTTGAAAGCTATTTATTACTGCAATTTCAAAGTATTGATAATACTTTCCAATAACAACACTAATACTACAAGCCATCATATTATTGCATTCTTATGTGGAAGCAAATTCAAATATTGCATTTTAATTATACGTTTTAATTCAGGTTCAGGGCCTCCCATAGACAACCAGTATAATATTGATAAACTGATTCAATACAGAACATATCTAATCAAACAGAGATGTTTCTCGCACTTGCACTTGTTTCTTGCACAGTGACCGCATATTGTTACTGTATTGATTTATGTTGTATGCTTACTTTTACTGACTCCAAACTCAGTGGCAGGCAGAAGAAAAAGTGAAAGATTGATGGAAAAATGTCCGACATGGTTATTCTCTTCAATAAAGTGAGAATAAATGTATCTGGAGTGACACCAGGTCGGGTGCTCCAACGGAGGCACATAGCAGCATCCATTTTGCAGCAAGAAAGCAATGGCAAACACTAGCACTAACAATACTACTAGTGTGAGATAGAAGCAAACAAATCATCTAAACCATGGTCTTATTTGTCTTAATTATGACAGCAATTGTACAAAGGTATTAAAATTAACAGCCTACTGCTAGAATGATGTTGAAAATGCTACATGGAGCGACTGTAAAAGGTTTCTAATTGAAACAATAAAACCCTCGTCATGAAAGGAGCCACCAGCAATACTGATCACAGCGCCAGCTGTAATCAATATTGGTTTCCTCCCATAAAGACCTGGGTTTAGAGCATGTGTTTGCCCTGTATATCTTGCATGGATAAAATACTCTGCAGCTGTTAAATTAGACTGTTCACACACATGTATTCTTTGAAAAGGTCACAGTCAGTTGAACAATCGCACGCTTATTTTTCTCCTTTTCGGCGGGGGTTTCTAGGACTTGAAAGAGGAATGTGTGAAGCTTCGGACCCGTGTGTTTGACTTGGAGCAGCAAAATCGCATTCTGAGTGTGCTGTTTCAACAACGTGTCAAAATGTCCACGAATCCTGTCTCGCAGGTAGGCTCCCATGGCATAATGGATAGAAACCGACACTGACAGACATACTGCTTCAAGGCTGTTTGAATTTTACATGAGCAGCGCTCGACTTCTAAAGGATACAAACTTTAAAAGGTACTAAAAAGAGAAAGTAAACTACCCAATATCCTGTATGATTTAAATTGTTTGGGATGTTTTATTTGCTCTAGAAAGACTCAAACGCTGATATTTAGAAGTGGAGACAGCTTCATTTGGCCTTATATATTAGCTCATCCTTAATTAGTGTAGTCAGTGTCACAGCAGGCTGCTCAAGTGCACTGCAGGTCGTCTGACAAGCATTACCATCCCTTACCACCCTCTATTTTTATGTTAATTATTGCAGAATTTAGCATAGCATGCCAAGCCTTCCATTCAGCTGCACAGTAGCTGAAAGGTGCCGTCTAGTTGACCTGAAATGGAGCTGAACAGTGTGCTCTAATTGGAATGCATTTAACATTTGAACATTAATGTTTATTGATTGCCAGACATGTTGCTCAAACGAGGGTAGGAAGAATCATTAAACCCCTGGAATTTCCCCTGATGTACACCATGGTGAGCTTAAATACTGATGCCCACTGTTCAGATCAAGCAAAGCAACAGCTGGAAGGTCGAACTGGCTTGTTGTTCACTGGTAAGCTGTGTCGGTGTGTCAGCTGCTAAAGGACAGAGCAGTCCAGGAGCTCACTGAACGACAAGATGAATCAGAAAGAAAATCCTCCAATCACAACAACACCTGCCTCCCCAAGAGTGACGTTATCGCTGTAGGGAGCAACAAAGAAAGTTCCCAGACTTGAATAATCAGTGATTAAGTAAACAATGATACCTGATTTTATGATTCAATTGTATGGCTAATTATATGGTTAACATATAGCTAATATAGCTGCGTCTATGTCTTATTGATTCCTATGCATTGTTGAAAATACACAGTAGGTTTTCCAAGGGCCAATGGTTCATTAAATTCAACATGTAAATGAAGCTGTACACTTTAAATTGAAGCAAAAAGAAAAACACCAAATTGCATTTTTTTTCTTTTTCTTTTTCCTTTTTTATTTGTGCAACAACAGCAATATGCAGTATGATGGCACCCTATAACTAGAATTTAATTTTCTTTAACCTCTTCCTCAAGCAATCCTTTGATCCTCAGGTTTGCTGTTTCATTTTGCTTTTTGTTTTTATTTTATAATTTTTTTTTGGAGGTTTGTTTATGTAACCTCGCTGACGGGCTTGGTTTGCCTTCTTTGATCATTGTCTGGGAAACTTGACAATAATGAGGCGGCTGTGCCCTCGTACTGTGCAACACTGGTTGGATAAACACATTTTAAATTGAGTGAATCCATTTAGATCAGAAAATATGTTTCTAAGCATGAATTGTGGGGTGGGTCATGCTTTCTGCCCATTTACATCGCTAAGCAAAACATGAATGTGTTTGATTTAATTTTGAAATTGCTATATATGTATACTAAAATAATAAAAATAAAAGTCTTTAGCTGAAATTTATCAAGTACCCTTAAAATACTCAGGATACGTTTGTAATTAGTTCATCAATGATGTAACTTCCGCCCTTAAAATTATAATTTATTTAATCATTTTTAAAAGAGAAGGTGTATGTCTTTGTTTTTGAAACGCAGAATTTGTCAGCAGAACCCTTGCTCTTGCATCTCTGCAGAGTCACACAATTGGCAGGCTAACTTTTCCATGAATAATTGATGATAGATGATACTTTTGATGGACAGATGATACTTTTTCCAATCTGATTATTGAAAGAAACTTTACATGGTTGAGCCCCCCTTGTCAGACCTTGGTATTAATTCTACATTCACAAAGTGTCAGCATTTTATATTTAATAGAAAGAGTGGTTTATTGAACTGCACTGAGGTTCTCTCACTGTCATTTCTCAAGGCACCAGTGGGAATTGCACATGCAAGCTGAAGTCAATCACAAACACACTCCAGTTACTATATTATTGAATAACTCTGCTAGCTTGCAGGCAGTGGCATCATGCCCATTCAAACTCAGAGGGGCCTGTGCACCCACAAATTTTTTGAACTCTTACACTTTTTCTTTTTTTTACATAAAATATTACATAAAAAATGAATTTATATCAGATAATTCAATTGCAGCCACAGCATAGACATGTTATTTTCTTTATAAATGTGACTGAACCAATGCAGAATTCTGCTGGGTATAGCCCACCTTCTTACCTCCTCCATCTATAAGGTATTAGCTCATTTTTTTGTACATGCCCACTCAAAAAATGGCCCCTGTACTTGTCTTGTCTTTTTTTTTTTTTTTTTTAAAGACAGGATTTATTCACCTTAAGTGTTTTTGCTCTATATTTAGATAGTGGGAAAGAAGCAACAGAGACAGATTTGAGGAGACACAGGAGAGCTCCTGCAAAAGCTCTGGTAAAATTGAATTCTCTGCCAGTGGGGATGAGCATGTGGAGCCGGAGGTGTGGGATTTAACCTCTCCTCTTATCTGTGGGCAGAATGTTTCCATGACACAGAGGAAAGGAAAAATCCAGCCTAAAACACTTAAACAATGGTATAAATGTATCGCCCCTTTTATTATCCGGCGGTTTATTCTTCTTATTCCAGTGGATGAGCGTAACATAGATGATGTGACGTCTCATCTAGATATTTCCTGCACGGCGGAGTTTGATATGGAGTTTAACAGGAGACATTTTTTCAACTCTCTAAAGCATCAGTAGTGAATGTCAGGGTTTGGTGTCAATCCCTCAGAATCGAAGAGCGAGTATTTCTCTCTGGTTTCACCATTTCACACCAGCATTCAACTTGGAGATGTAGTATGAAGAGAGATCTATCATGTAAGAGGCAGAGATGCAAATTTCTCCACTGACAGTAGCCTCAATAGACCAGAATGGAATGCTGCACATTAAAACACAAGTAAGGGATGCAATACTCATTTTTTCTCAACTGGAAAAACTCTCTCCTGTTTTTTCTATGTTGTTGTTATTTCTTTCTCCAGCAGCAGGTACAACTCACAATTGAAAGTAACAAGTTCATGCCAGTTGTCTGGAGGCTTTTAAAAGTGAGTGTGGGAAACAGGAGATCACTGACTGAGTCAGAGGTAGACAAGGCAGGTTGAAGAAAAGTGGAAACACCAAAAAATAAATTGAACAAAAATATCTTGAGTAATGCATCGAACATTGCAGATTGGTAGTATCTTTAAGAGTATATAAGGGTGGATTTTAATTTGCCAGTAACAACCCTGCTAATCAAATGCCATGGTCTAGAAGCTACTTAACATGCTCTTCATCTTGAACTTGATTTAACCTCTTTTTGTCTCGGCCTAAACTGAATCCCAACTAGATGTAGTGTTGTACAATAGAAACATCTTAAGCAGAGTGCTGCTGTATTAGCCTAAAACCCAACAAAACCCACAGCCAAACCTTTTTTAAAGCCCTATTCTTATGAAATGTCCCTCCTCTCTTTTGCAGTGAATCCTAATCATTATGCAGGAGACAGAAAATGGGATTTAAGTTATTTTGCGTTTAAAGGTCTTTTTTGGATTGTCAGATTCATTGGGAATTTTCCAGTGCGTCTCAGCATGATTCCTCCCCTGACACTTTCAGGCTATTTGTATGCAGGACAACAGTTTTCTATCAAAGGCAGAGTTGATCATTTAAAAAAATACACTGAATAAATTGGTGAGAAGACTGCAGAAGTTCCTTTTTCCAGCTCCATGGACGTGGTCAAGGAAAATATAGGAATCCCCATGCCAGTTCATTAACTATAGTGTGAGCCTAGCAGAGCAGCAAATGCTGTCCTTCATCCTTGACCTTTTCTGTAAAAGTCAAACTCACAGACTCTGTAAAGGAAGGGGTGCTTTCTTTGTGGGGGAGAGACTGTATTTAACACTACAGTGATGCTCTGCTGCTGCAAAGAGCAGTTGTATTACAGCACGCTTTTACTTACAGTCATTGAATTTGTGAATCAAGGTACTGCTTCATAGTCAGTCTGTCCATTTCCATTATTCAGTTGATTTCCTTGAGTTATGCATATATACATAACATATACATATATATTTGAATTGCAGTCTGACTTTTTACCCTGATGAAGCATTTAAACTTTAATCTGTTCACTGTACAACATCATGGGTGTTAACACACACTGAAATATGTGTTAATACAAAATAGTCAGGGCTGAAAATAAACCTGTAGGTGATGAATTCCAAATTTTACAAGGTAATTTCACGTTTTCATCAAACAAAGCTGATTTTTAAAAAAGACAAACCTCCCAAAAAATGGTTGTTACTATGACAACATGGCTGGCAGAGAACACCTTAGTGTAGCCTGATGCCTGGTATGAATTTATTACCATGGTAGTGTTCGTGTTTTATGTGCCAAATGCTGAACTTTTGATTCCCTAGTGCAGCATTCCCATTCACACAGTGGGCTACATTCGTAGTTTAAGATAATTATCTCGTGCCTGAAGCTGGAATATTAACCAGAGTTTTTATATTAGCCTCCAGTGAAATCACAAATAAATTTTCTAACAAGCTTTGCATGCAAATCACTGATTTAAAGGCACAAAGATGTTTGATCGCTGTCTTGCTGACAAAGCTACAGATGCATTTCTCGGCTATGATTCACAGCTGTGCAGCTGAACTGCATTTTGATCAGGACTGAGAGCAGTGCAGATGTTCGTTGAAGGTGGAGGGGTTTTTAGCGAGCTTAAGGAATTTGTAGGGGAGATGATGTCACTGGACATGAGACAACACTTTAATTGGATGTTGTGAGGACTGTGGCATTTAGCGCCCATTGAAATTGTTCATGTTATTTCACCGAGACATGTGGTGAAAGGGTTTCATTTGAATGCTGCATCATCCATCCCCTCTTGATGCTGTTTGACAGCGCGGGGAAGAGATGAATGGGGAAAGCAGGAAAAAAAAGTAGAGCATGCAAAGTGAGATTTGAAATGGCCGTCAGCAAAATTACAGTGTTTGAAGGGAAAATACTGTGCAGTAAGAGAGTAAATCCAGCTCTCTGAAAAGCTGCAGCAGGTCCCCGGGTCCATTCATACATCACTTCCTACATCACTTCCTGCAACAATACCTGAGCTAGACAACCTTAATCAAATACTCAGATGACACTGTTACGGTATCTTTAGTACTTATAGGATTAACAAGAAGCTCAAAACAACACCCTCCACAACTTCTGATCACCACATCACCTGTAAAGCAAAATTGAACTTTGATAGAGTGTTAGGTTGTATAGTCACCTGACAAGGTCTGAGTCCACATCGTCACAAAATATTCTTATTTGTTGCTAGATGCTCCTCTGGGCCCCTAATCCAACACTGTATCTCTACATTCAATCACTGTACTTAAGTATTTATTGTTAAATCATTATCACACTATATTTTATCCTTTATTTGATCTTTTATACTCTTTTCTTTACTTTTTATTGTTAGAAATGTTCTTATTTTCTTTTTTAGCACCAACATGCCAAAACAACTTCCTTGTATGTTTCTTAGCCTACTTGGCAAGTATTCATTTCCGTAGCACTGCAAAACCAGTCCCACACTAACACTTTCAGTACATAATCAAACGTGGCACTTCACCCAAGTTCCATTTTGCATTAAATTGAAATATTCTATTCTGTTCTATTCTATTCTTTTCTTTTCTATTCATGACAAGATATTATAAGGTGCAGTGAAATGCAAAAACTATCGATGAAGGACTAGAGCTGCAAGTTGTCCACTACTGATGTGACATTTTATTTTTGCCACACATTTTATTTATTCATTTAATTGTTCCATTATGTTTTTTAGAAGACAATTCTTCATTTAATAGGTCTAATATACCCCCAAATTTTCCCTGCTGTTGAATAGATGAGATGTGGGTTCTCCCTCCCTCCCTAAAGAGCTGCTAACCCTAAAATAATTTCATTAAGGCTGGGTGTCATTGGAGAGCCTTAGTGTTCAGCCATGGTCTAAATGTTGTTTCAGAAGTATTTCCATCTTGTGTAGGCGTGAAAATCTACGAGAAACCACAAAGACTCGCGGTTTTGTGGCATGAAAATGCAGAAATTTCGAGCCATTGAATATCAGCACACAATATCCACCACTGGAACGGTAACTTTCGTTAAAAATAATGGCACTGGCCCTCAAAATCCCATGTCTGTCCAACCCTAGTAATTATATTCCAGTGCAGGCGCCCTCCCCAAGTCACTTTTGATGTCGTACTTGAATCACGTTGAGCAAAACCCACCTCCGAGTGTTTCAATCTCTTTATGTGGAATGCATTCAGCGCGCCAGACATGGTAAGATCCAAGGTCGCTGTTCCTCTGGCGTTCTTTTTGTCTAAAGATGCCAGCCAGTAGCCTGTCCTGGTAATGAGCACAGTCTGGCCTCTTGGACCAAATGAGGAGTATGATTACCAAGACAAGAGATCATGGCCTTTGTACTGCCAGAATGCGGGAGCAAAGAGGCCAAAATCCATTAGAGTCTATTGGATTTCTCTGTCTCAGCTGCAGAGAATACTTCAAAAATGAAATACAGGTCATTTCTTTATCCCCATCACTGGCAATGAAGACTGGAATAAGGAAGGAGGGAGTGATAGAGGGATTTGATGGGGCAGAGATACTCGTTTGGGGGAGAGATACTACGGTTGTTTATCAGTTTGCGAGGCAGCTAAGAGGCAATGATGTATGAATTATTGAAATGGGTTTTTTGTTTTTCACCTTGAGTCAGATATGCTTATTTACAGTATTGGAATTCAGCGCCAGAGAAAGCGGGACTGTAGGGTTGTTAAACAGGGCCAGGTGCCTCTTTCCTCAGATGAACGTTCTGGGAGGGCTGGAGGGGAAGATAAAGGCAGATATAAGATAAAGTGAAATGTATTTGTCCTTTCTGAGTATTCTTCTGCAAAACATAGCCAGAGAGGAGAAGAATCCACAACACCAGTGTGATGTACAATACAGATAATAGCACCAGTACAATGGTGATGCTGTCGACTGAATGTGATGTGAAGAATGACTTTAACAATTGCTTTTTGTTCAAGGATAGCATTTCTTAGGCCTATATACAAACTGATCGATCAATTCTCACTTCTCTGTAGCCTAATTGATGTTTTTTCTTACTCTTATGAATGCATGCATTCCTGCAGATAATACACAGTGACAGGCTTGGGCAAAGTCAATGTTAACTAATGACTTGACATCAAGATCAAGTTTTGATTTGAAATGGGGAAAATGAGGCGTCTGATGAATGAAAGCTGAGAGGAGTTCTTTCTTGTTCAATTTACCTCGTCATTGTTTTTCCAAAAGCAAAAAAAAGGTCTGTTTTGTAAGGATTACACTTTTGAATTATATGACTAATTTCCATCAAATTGGATTAAGAAATTCTGATACTAATGTAGCATTAGCATCTATGAAGCTGTTATTATTTGACATGCCATCCTTTATGAAATGGACTGAAATAGCTTAAACAGTGATTGAATTTAGCTGTATCTAATCTGTGCTCATAACAGTGGTACAGTTCAAATGTATTAGTTTTATTAGCAACTTAATGATAAATTCCCATCCAAACAAAATAATTATATTTCACCTTCTTATATAGATCCAATAACACATGCAAAATTTTAGTATGTTTTGTCTGTTTCAGTCTAGACAGAGACTAGTTAACGGATAGATATTAAGATATTCAACTAAATAATTCTGTTTTTTTTTATTTGCTCATTTGTTTGGTATCTTGAAAATGTGCTTAGATATTGATATGCGTTTAGATTTTTCACATTCATACAGTTCCTTTCACACCTGGGAGCTACACACTACAATCGCTGTCTTTTACCAAAGAAGCACATTTCACCACACAGAGCCAAAACCTAGTGTGGTCTGCTTGTTTTCCACACTTTGAGCCCTGGTTCCCTCATCTCTCTGTCTGCTGACAACAAGTGAACAGCAGTGCATCTAATTAGAGTCCAACCCACCGGGCAAAACACTGAGCTGCTGAGAGGAGCGAGGGCAGGGGGGGTGAAGGTGAAGTGAGAAAGATGGAGATGTAAGACAGAAAGAAAGGCAGGTGCAGCTGGGCGAGAAGTAATAATGAGTGGAGGGCGGAAGACAAGGAGGTGAACGAAGATGGGAGGTGGTAGCCGCATCTTGCGATACTGAGAGAGTCAGTGGAGCGGGTTACTGTTTCAAAGAGACGCGTGTAGAAAACTGGGGCACGAGGAGCGGCTGGTTGAGTGTAACCTTGCTTTGGGCAGTGCAGGGGGATGCATGAAAAATTTTTGATGAGACTGTAAATTCAAAGAAAGTGAACTTATATTGTCCATGCAAGCATAGGTATATTCTGCTTGTGTCTGAATTATCTGCTACGTTGTGCGGTACCTGCTGATTAGCAGCCAGTGCGCCTGAGTCTGGAAACGATTTGCTGGTCAAAGGTACCCAGTGTAGTCTTCCTTGTAAACACTTGGTTTTGTTTACTTGCATTCAAAAAGTTCTCATGAAAACACATTGTGTGTGTCCTTGAGGTTTAATAAGCAAGTTGAATGTATTTCCTGCATTTCCAACATTCGCGGAGCCTTGAAAGTTGCATTGTTTACATTGGTGTGTGTCATACGCTCACAATGTGCTAGAAGTACAAGTCATGCAAACAAAACTCAGTTTTCCTAGTATGCACAATAGCACCGCTAATGACCGCAAACTACTTTTACTTTTATTTTCATATCAGCGCCCTGAAAATGTATGCAATGCAAGACTGTTTTACTACAAAGAAGCAGAGCCAAAACTAACCACTACGGAGTGCAGCATGAACAGTTTTACAATTTATATGTCAGTGAAATCAGCGGTGAAATGCTGTTTGACAAGCATCAATATTTGGGCTCTCATGCTGGTTTGAATGTAGTGTGTTGACAATGGCATGTGCACAATATGACTGCAAGCAAGGTAATACTCTAACTGAGCCATTTACATGATTGACAATTCCCCATAATAATCCCATTTATATGAGTGAAACACGTATTTTGATTACCCAAAGACAACTGTGGGAATGTCTGGGGGTTTTCTTGTTAAAAAAAAAAACTTAATTTAATTAAGAAGGTTGAATTGAGAAGCACGCCAGAGAGAGACAATCCGAGCGATGTTTCCAGAAGCAGAGTTTCAGATGTATGAGAGAATGGTGAAAATCTCACATGGATTTTAAACAAACCTCAGTTCTGTCTAGAAGAACTAAATGAGAGGAAGAGGAGAGACAACACTTCCCTGCCGCCTCAATGTTAACATAATGAGTTGGGCACATGCTCAACATCACCACAGTTCAAGAATATTAAGATTAAGGTGCACATGATTGGCGTCTTCTAATGCAAATACAGCCTGAGCACTCTGCCTATGTTGCTGTGATCATTCCTACTTACAGGATAATTGCAGCAGTATAATCAGAGTATAGTGTTTACATGGACTCTGCCTTAGTCGCATTATTGCTTTAATCGCATTATAATCACATTTTTGATGTGCATGTAAACAGGATTATTGTCGTGTACTGTAGCATGCTGATATTTTCACATGCTGCACACAATAATACACGGTGTGGTTATTATGGATAGCACTTAGTGTTATGATTGCATATTTACGCTGCACATCAGAAGCACAAGTCAACCATGATTGCGCTAATGTCACATAGAGAACCCTGTGATCCTGCTGCTGTATGGCTCAGTGGGGAGGGAAATCACTAACACTGCCAGAGTTAGGGGATAGATTTCTACTCCACGCTAAAAATGTATGAACTCATGGTGCTGTAAGGCGCTTGGGATAAAAGCATCAACCAAATAGCATCTGCCCTGCACAGCGCCCTGCATAAGCTGTATATCGTAGACCGGCCGTTTGAAAAGTTGTTGACATGAAATGTATTATTCTGACAGAGAGAGCTAGATGGGAGCAGGGCTAATATGATTTATTTACATAAGCTTCTGGGCCTTTGCTCATGTCTGGATGTGTTTGAGGGATTGAAGGTACAGACAGTATATTGGTACATGTCCACTTAGTGGTTACTGATAGGATCCTCAGACTCTGTGATGTAATTCTTAATACTAACATTAACTTCTGCAACTCTGCTGCTTAGTTTTCTGCACAGTTGAGCTTTGTTCAAACTAACAGAAATTTAAAATTTTCACAGTGATCCCAAGGTTTCCAAAGATTCCAAATATGTCCTGCTGAATTACAGAGAAATGTGCATAAAGTAAGGCACAAGACATCTAGATATTTTCTATTTGATGCAATGCTGCAGCCATAAAAACATGGGTTTAAATATTTCACTCAATATAAGTGTAATGTAGCTTCAATGAAGCGTTGCAGCCAGCAGATACAGAATATGTATATGAGAATGCCAGATAAAATGTAAAAAAAAGAAAAAAAATCTAACTTTGAAGCAAAGTTCAAGGGTTAATTATACAAATTCTTTTTTTTTTTTTGGTTTAAAAAAAAAAAACACTACTGCTACTACAGGTTTTCTCCAGTCAGCTAGGAAACTCCTTTTAAACTTTTACTTAGATGTATCGTACATTAAGAGATGTGTATTTCTTTTCAGTTCCAACACAGATGCATTTTAAGCAGAAAGGGCATGACATTGTGTGTAAGATTCGATTTCTATGTGAATAAGTTTTAAACTGTATTCAGTGTTAATGGTTAAAGTAATAGTTGTTATTTGATAAATACTTCTTACAGATAGATGCTTTCTGTTGTGTATGTTCATCATGAGCTGATAAGCTCCAGGGTTATGGAACGTACTCAGCATATGGATGACTGTGGTAAACTTTGCACTGCTTCTCACATGTTACTAATTATATTTCTGTGAAAATAGACCACTGCTGCATGGCTGCTGTTGGCAACTGATGATCCTGATGTCAGCTACACCCAATGAAATTCAATACTTACTGTGAGGAAAGTAACCTGTGGAATGGAAACATAATAGGCTCGTGTATGTGTTCAGGGAACTAATAGTTTCTGCCAGCCTTCAGATTGTGTTCTTCCCCTGATATCTTTTAATAGGCCTTTGGCAATTTTTCAGATGACGAGTATTTGGACGGGATGTGGTGTGTGTGCAATCACGGGGACATAATCTTCTTTCACTTTTGTAAAACAGTCATGTCTGGATTTTATAAAACAAAACTGGAATATCAAGCGAAAGTAATTTTAGGAACTGGGAAAACATTTAAGATATGAACGGGAAAAACACTCCCTGTATTGGCCCTGAAGTTGCCCTTGACTTAAAGCGAGGCGCTGCTCTGATTGAGGGTTTTGTTAAACTGTATCACTTGTGTCAAATCTGAGAGATACCCCTCGACATGCTGACTGTAATTAGTTCCAAAATTAATCCGCAGAAGCATGGTCAAATTTGGCGTTCTCCCACAGTGCTTGTGAAATAAAGGATAGAATGGATAATCAAATAATAGGTGAATATCAATGAATGGACCAAATCACTTTAGTCCCAAACTCCCTGATGCAATTATTTCCTATTCACATTAATTATTGCTAACAGATGACACTAATGACTTTGAGAGGAAGCTGGCCATAGCAGCCCTGCAAAGGGATCAATGCTATTTTAAATGGGGTCACAACACGCCTAACACTTGATGCCTTTGGGTCTGTGCGATTGGAAATGGCAGCGTTATACACAGCATCTGCAGTTTGCCAGTGAATAAAGCCGGCAGCTCTCATCTACAGACGAGTCTCTCTGCACTGGACAGCAAGTCCTTCAAGATCACACTACCCATGTAACAGCAGAACTATGAAGCATGAAGCAGAAAGCACTAAACAATGGTCTGTTGTAAGAAAAGTATCCAACCTTGAGCAAGCTTTTCAATTCAGTGTGCTGCATACAAGCCAGTAATTGTAAACTGATATATTTCAATACATGTCTTAAAATCATGTACCAAATCATTACCACATCCTTTTCTGGTCTGAATCCTCCTTTTATCTTGTAAAATAATAAGACGTATGGGGTTTTTATTTAAGATTGCAGGCTTTTTGGAGGAAAAAAAAGTTAATTACTCTGGCAAATAAAGACCAGCACTAAGGTCATTTAGGTTTCTTCAATTATCATACAGAATTTTCAAATCTTGAGTTTACTGGCACAGTGATAAAAGATTGAAGCAGAATGATAATAAAAAGCGCATTGACAAAATATGATGATGAAAAACCGCAGAAGAGATGCAATCAATAACGTGTGCAGGTGAGGTTAATCCTCCCAAGGGACTTATGAAAACATCTTTCTTCAAAACAAATGGCAAACGAAGAAATATTCCAAATGACAGGCTAAGTGATGCTCTTTGTGCTAACATGCTCATTCATAATATTGGGTTTACAAAGAAAACAAGGTTGCTGTATTATAAATAAATTATTCTACTTAGAAGCATGTTGGCCTCATCACTTCCTCTGAGTTATGCAACCACAGGCTACAAATCTATATTTTACGAGAGCTATAAAACTTCCACTAAAGGCTGGGTAAAAAAAACAACAACCTGGCTCTAACAGTTAACTCCACAGAGTATACATTTTCGGTCTCACTCCTATCACTTATGTACTTGTGAAAGTGTTGCATGTGTATGATCGTGTGTAATACATGCTATACAAACTGAATATCCCTCAGTGTGCTTAGAATTGAGACAAATTAAAACATGAAAACATTAAAAACATGATAGTAATGCAATATGGAACATATAAGTTATCTGATAATTAGTACCTGGCAGCCTGGCTGACATGTTAGAAACGACTGCTACAGTACTTCAGGGCACAAATCAGCAGTATACTGTACAGCAAGGAAGCCTACTTCAATATAAAGTGTATGCGATCAAATATGCAGAATGAAGTTTCAGCCCAGAGCCTCCAGAGGCCCGACTCAACACTGCTGGTGAGGCTACATCTGTCTTCTGTCACTTCTCTGGGAGTTCGGTGTACTGTGATATCTCGTCTCTCCAAGCTTTACAGTTATACTTTTGACAACTATTACACCAAACTATTCAATCAAGAGGCTTACATAGCACTTTTTCCCCTCTGTTACTTATGAAAAACAGGAACACTATTGACACATACTTGCTCTGGCATTGGCAGGAAGCCGTTCTTTTTCAGCCGGCTTTGATAACCAAATAACTCAGTTATTTGTTTCACAGTGAAGGATGAGATTAAGAGTCTTGTGAGTCACAGGAACACTGCGCGAATACTGATTTTGGTTCATCTTGTAGGCCTCAACCAAACAAGAGCATTACTCATCTAACATTGGTTATTCATTGTGCAGTGACTTTTGAAATATGAATGAACAGCCAACACACCAAGTGGCTGCAAGCTCGGTGGCTAGTGTGCCTTTACTGTATATCAGGACAGATGCATCTCTGTAAAATGCCTGAGTTGACCAGCTTGCAAAAAGTAAACATGGCATACCTGCAAGACTAAAGTGAATACACACATTATAGAGCAGAAGCCCTCTAACTAGTGGAGTGGAAAATGTCATTCCTTTCCTCAATTAGCCTTTGGATGGAAAGAGACAGCAATGTATCCAGCATATTGATTCTTTGAGATGTGTGACAAATACAGATGGAGAGCCATGGGGCGTTCTCACGGGTTGTGTATAATTCAGACTGCTAAGAGAATCTATTGCTAAGAGAAGGTATTGAATACAATGCAGGAATTATGCGGAGGAACAAGCCTTGACTTGACTGCAAAGGTCAGACATAATTATGAAATTTGTCAATACTGATAACTTAAATGATTAAATTATATTTCATAAAAATGTGTTTCATATTTATCTTTTATATTTATATTTGATATACAAAGCTAAAAATATGTTTTCTTGCCTCACATTTTTTATTTTTTCTTACAGTGATCATTGTAGTGATTTACTATGTAAGATAAGGTGCCACAACTGTTTTACCCTTTTGCAGCCTCCAGGATCACATACTGTATCCTCGTCTTTGTAGTGTCAGTTTGCTTAATTCCTCTTGGCTGATTATGTGATTCATTACTTTCCAGGAGGTCCAGAGGAATGGAAAGGCAGGTATTCCTGCTGGGCAATGGCCTAGCCTGCTGAGTCTAACATGCCCACGCAGTAGTTGCAGTGGCAGTGAGGTGTCATTATCCAGCGCTTGTAGTGAGTACTCCAGTGGTTCCCATACTTGGGCAGAGGGACGTGGCTCCTCCAAGCAGGTGAGTTTTTTATAAAGTATAAAGTAGAACTTCCTGCCATCTTTTGATATATTGGGTAAAAATATTGCTGTACCTCTTAATATAATTTCAAGACTTGTAAATCTTTCTTGTCATGCACAGTATGCCACAAGCCGGGAGAAGAGGATGAGTACTGGGTCAGTATCCAGCAATAATTCAGTGCCTGTCGAGCAGACAGACCTGGGATGGAAGGAAGGTCACATTCTGAAAGGCCTGAAGCGTCTCCAAATGAGCAGCCCCAAAGAGCCATCCTCACTTGCATCTGTGCCACATTACAAAGATTGTATGACCTCTAACGAGGGCATATACTCACTTGGTGTCAAGTTTGGCCCGCAGGGGATTGTACCAAAACAAGCCGTCACTATGGGCAAACCTTTCAGTGCAGGAGAAGGGGTTGCTGCCATAGTTTCAGACTCTGATGATGCAGATGATGAATCACCTAAGTCCCCATCCAGGGAATCCTGTGACCAGCCCACAAAAGAAGCAAGTCCTGTTGATAGTGGTTGTCAAGAGGACCCTTTGAAACTCAGAGGAAATCCTGGCAATTTCCTCTCACCTGTCAGAGACAAGTTCCTTGTGGAGGGCCCCACAGTGAAACCTGGAATCAGCCCAACAGAGAGCCCTGCCCACATGGGTGAATTAAAGAACAAAAACTCACCCGAAAAAAACAAGTCATCAGGCCTGAAGAAGTTAAGTGACAGAAACAATAATCAGGAAAGGTCCACTGACCGTAAATCCAGACTTGATCATGTCAAAAGGCACCAGGACAGACTCACAGCCAAGCAGCTGGAGGGAGGGACAAGTGATGTGAGCTCAACTCTTCAGCATACTGCAACAACAGCTCTGAGCTGTGTTAGTGAAGCCAGACAGCGCAGCTCCTCCATGGACATTCCACATTGCAGGGATCAGGCAAGTCAAGCTGGCAGTGATAGGAAGAACTATACCATTGTGGAATCACCGCAACGGAAACTAAAACCTCAGCCTTGTGACTCGGCAAGGAAAGCTTTTATTCTGCGGAGTAAAAGTGCAGATGGAGGACAAGAGCAAACCAAGCAGTTCCATTCTCCTCTACACCAGAAGCTTATTAAGGTCCATAGGTCCAAAGGACAGACAAACTCTCCTGGACGCAGCATACCTAGCAAACGATCTAACTTAGGCAAAACACCTGGTTCAGGAAAAGGCACATTTCCTAAAGTTGAGAAAAGTGAGAATTTTTCTGAGACTAGAACTTCAGAGTCTCTTGACAATGTAAGGCAAAGTTCTCCCCTGTCTTCTCCTGTGAAACATTCAAAGACATTTAAGCCTCCTGGGGTCAATGAATGCTCAAAGAGCCCAACAAAAGCACCTTTGCAAATAACCAAACTTCCATCAAGTAATGACTCTGAGGCAGACAGTATCTCTAACAATTTGCCCTGCTCTCCACTCAAACAATGGCATCAAGAGCAGCACCCTGATGCTTCCCACTCTGAGCTGAGGTCCCCATCGCCACCACCACCTCCAGGTCGAACTACTTCTCTTCTCATTCGACCTGGGTATGATTCTTTACCCAAAGCGCATAAATCTGGAGGTCAAGCTCAAACCTTGACCACTGGGAAGGCAACAGCCAACATCACTAAGCTTCAAACAAATCAACTGTCCTCTGTTGTACAGATGCAACCTCAGCACTCTAACACAGCAAAAGACACTCGCCATATGGCCCCCCAAATGGGTGCTGAAGTTAATAAGTCACCTAAACATGCACCTACCAAGGTCTACCATTCCCACTCATCCAGGATATCATCTACAACCTCGATCCCAGTTCAAGAATCTCAAGCATCAGACTCTGTCCCATCATCTATGAACAGAACTGTCACATGCCATGATGAAAGTGGTGCTGCCTCTATATTACCAAATCAAAACATCTTACCAGGATCTCATCAGAGCATTGGCGAGACAAAACTTTCAGAAGTCTTGCCTCAGGCTTGTTCTAATGTTTACTACCATGGGATTATCAGTAATCCTCAGAATTCCACCTCTAGAGCTGTGAAAACAGCGCTTCCTGTACATACTAAATCTAATGAGTCAATCCCAGGGCAGGCGACCAGTACCTTCCTAGTTCTAGGAAGACATAACAAAAGTGATACAAACACTGCTACAAAAGGTGTACAGACATTTGAGTCCTTAATTTGTGATCCACATGCTCAGCAGGTTGTACATGGAACTAATGAAAATGGTACACAGGATAAAGTTCGGCAAAAGATTGAAACTCGTTGTAACTCATTGGATTCTGAGCCTACTGTGCAACCTGCTACAGCAGACAGTGGTGTGATATTAGACTGGGGATTTGATGAGGAGGGTTGGCTGTTCAAACGATCTGTATCTGTGTCAACCAGACCTCCTCTTAAGCCAGTTATGGGCATGAATGGAGCTAAGGCTCGTAGCCAGAGCTTTGGGGCGCGTTATATGGACAGACCGAGCTTCAACAGATCTGGAATGGTCCGTACCCAGATCAAAACTCACTCAGGGAGCTCTTTGAACTCTCTTGGCGATGTCTTCCCAGGAAGCATGAGTTGCTCCAGTAGCTATCATTGTCCAATGAACCGATCCCTTTTGAACAACTTCCTGATTGAAGAGGGCCTGCCAATACCGTCACATTTGGGGTCCTCCAGTGAAAGACTTCAAAGTCTGAAACACCAACGAGAGCAAGCCAGGCGCCTCCAGATTGAGCAACAGTTCTCAAGCGCCTTTGGTGAGCCAGTCTCTGAGGAACCAGAAAGACAAAATACAATAACCACAATCGAGGAGAAAGTGATGCTGGGAATAGAGGAGAACTTGCATAAGTCTCAGGAACAGGAGAGAACCAATGAAGCAAAACAAAAATCTGGCTCAACATTGGCAAACTGGTTTGGCTTTCGTAAAAGTAAGCTTCCTGCTCCAAGTAGCAAAAAGGCTGATTCACTTAAAGTAAAGGAGGACAAGAGGGACCAAAAGATTACATCCCTTCTGGGAGGAAAGCAGGCAAAGTCTGACAAAAAGAAAGACAGAAGAAAAAGTGATGGAAAGGACTGGTAAGAGATTAAAATCACTTAACTCAAGATAACAGAAATCAATAGGGAAGATAAGAATTAAAGCATATCATTTAATGAGAAGTAAAACGTGATTTCAAATTCCAAAACAACATAACATTTTAGGAGAGAAAGACTATGTTTCTGCATGGAGTATTAGGCCAAAATTTAAATCCCTATGTATCTGTACCTCAAATATCATCCATAATTTTATTCATTCATTCATTCATTCATTCATTCATTCAATATGGGATGTATAACCATTTTCTTTTTCGAGTTACTCCTATGGATGTAAAGTTTCATTTTGGGACAAATACTATGTGTTGCTTCATTGTCTAGTTGTACTATTGGCTGTGTTCGGAAATTGTTTAATAATCTGCTTCAGGGAACACAGGACAATCTTGTTAAAAGTTCTCCAAAGCAAAACTATCTATTATAACAATAGCCTGTGAAAATATATGGTTTCATTTTCTCGTTATAGGTCATGTTTACAAATGTTTTAGAGAATCTGCTTCGGGGAATGCAATCTTGTTAAAAGTTTTATGAAGCAAAACCATCAGTAATAACAGTGTCCTATTTTATTTATGACTCTAGAGCATTAGACTCAACACCTGTGCCTTTGAGACCTATTGAAATTTTGGGTTTCATTCATATTTCATCCCAACACTTAAGCATCAGTGCTTGATCCAGCAGATCTCTTCATAGTCTTTCTGCCGATGAAGTGATTTACAGCCGCTGATAAGCCAGGCCATTTTTATCAAGTGGTCTTAGGGACATTTATCACTCCTTGTAGCCCTGAGACCAGTTGAGACACATTTCATACAGAGCTTCGCAGCTAGGTTTCAAGAGATATAGGGTAATTTATCAGCTGAAACACCCTGGGCATGTTGAGTCAATATCAAAGAATCTCAGATTATAGTGGGTTGTTGAAAAACTGTTTTCTTGCAGCTCTGTAGGGAGAAGAGAGTCTCATGATGCAGTGCGTGCCTGCATCTCAATGCCCTGCCCAGGAATGTCCCTGAGTGAGATACAAGGACACAATGACATCTTAGGGGAACCAAAGGTAAATTAAATGATTACTCTAAACAAAACATAAGCCCAGTTTTAGTTCTTATCAGGAAGTGTGTTGTGTGTGTGTGTGTGTGTGTGTGTGTAGCAATACAATAATGCGCCTGGAAACTATGTGACCTAAAATGCCCTTACAAGTTAAACAAAAAATGCCATTAGAACAAGTGAAATGGAGTGAAGTGCTTGACAGAAAGACTGAAAGACTTAGATGACTGTCTTAGCAAGTATGAGATGTACTTGAGGCTAATTTCAGCAAGAGTCCCTCAAAAACTCTTACACACAATTTCATCATTTCCACTGTCATTATGAACCCTTATTTCAAGATATTCAAGATCATCATTGCGTACATAATTTCACCATCAGTGCCTTTCTTCCATCCCTAGAATGTAATCACCTCAAGATTCCAAAAGTATCTGAAACATGTGAGAGTTTTTTCAGTAGCATTAGCAGGCCACTCACTATGTTTTGTATTTAGATGCCCATAGTTCATATTACGTTTTAGTGTAAACATTTTCAGCTTGAGTTGGTCCTTTGAGAATCAATCCTCTGTGATTAGTTGTATGAAGACAGTGTCACGGGGCAGTTTGATGTAATATTATGAAATTGCCATCTGACACCAGCTATCGAGCATTCACATTTTATGGAATTGACGTCCTTATCAGCAAGACACATTATAAGTGAGAATTTAGGGGTTCATTGTGGTGCACAAGGACACTACAAGAGTGGTGGGACATTTGGGCTGTCATGAGAATCCAACCTGTGACTGTCCCGTGACAGGACAGACTCTAATCACAATGCTAACTTATCTCCATCACTGCAGGCATGCACGAGATGCAGAGCTTGTTCATTATTAAAGTTCTCCACATGTTCAGTAAACCAGTCAATCATTTTAATGCAATTTAGATAAATACTGTTTACTGGCTGTTCTCACAGGAGGGCCATCAGCTACTCTAGACAGGTCAGTTGCATTAGCACTTATTCAGTCTGCCCCCAAGGTTAATATAAAGGGAGATCTCTACTTTTTAATGTGATTACCAGGACAAAAAATGGTGTCAACTGGTCCATATTGTCTTGTCGCTGATTTATAACCTGCTAATAAAATTAGTGCTTCACAAAGAAAGTAAGATAAATCCAAGACAAATTGGAGGGAGCAAAGAAGTTAAGTTAATAAATTAATTATGGACATACTGTAGGACAATTGCCTCATACTTCACATTATATTTGGTCTTGTGGGTAACACTGTCAAGGTTAGGTATATAATGTCTTATGGAACCACCGTGGTAAGAAATGTATCTACATATATGGTATTTTAAAGGACCACACTGGTCTAATTTTGACTTCTTCTCAAGAGTCATGATTGCACTTATCGGTTCCAAATATCAATTGTTTAAGTGTGTACAGAGAGTACAGAAAGTACATGCTGGCCAAGACTTACAAGAATGCTGAGTATTTGTGTAGCAAGTTTCATGGACCAATTTTTTACATTTTTTGAACATGAATGTGAGTGAATTGAGGTAAATTTGCCTTCACTTTTAAGTTACTAAATACTATACTATATATACAGATACAAACACGACTGTTGATCAAAAATCAATATAGGACTGATATAGTCCTTAAAGGTGCTTTAGATGCAAGCATCCACCAATCATATGTATACATTTATGCACAAAGAGCACATTGGTTATGTTTTTTTTTCTTTGCATAAAAAGGCAAAACTGCAGATGATGAACCGCAGTGCTGATGGTGAAAATGGATCTGCATTGAAGAGCCCTGGCAAGGATCCTGTAATAGGTCAGATTTTTCAGTCTTCATTAGTCTCACAGTCAGTGTAGGAGTATAAAGACAATCATTTAAAAATTACAGAAAAGAATTACAGATACCCATTTGGATATTTGTAGTGCACAGCTGATTTAGGTAGCTTAGTAGTGTCTCTTTATGCATGTTAGCATAAGAGTTTTATTAGTACTTACCATTTTACAGTTTGTGCAGAGCAAAGAAAAACATACAATAGCAGCAACCTTATGAAATAGATGTTTAGATTTGGTTATAAGTGTCTTTTTCTTATTGTTATTATAATTTGATTCAGGGCAAAGATGGGTCATATCTCCATTGTTTGAAAAGATTATTAAATGCAGTCCAGGTGTTAACCATAAATTTAGCAGTGAAAAAATGGAGAGAAAACAAAAAGTAATAGCCAGTGCCACTCCTTTAAATTTGAACTAAATCACCCCTGCGGTTATTTCCTTGTTCATCATTAAAAGTTGTCCCCTCCTCTGAGTAATATACAATATACTGTATAATTTACTATGTAATAATTTATATCCTCAGGATGTGGAATTTATCAGGAGTTCCTGTTCTCAGATGTTTCTTACCACTGAGGTTGTTTCACTAAGTTATCAGTTTAGCCTGTGAAGTCTCTGGCCTCCCTGTGGCCAGAGGTGAAAGAGCCATGGTTACTTTATTGATAAACTTCTTTCTCTCTGTACATCATACCAGCTCCATCTGAAGAGGTCTTCTCCTTTTAGTATTTCATAGTGTGATGTGCTTTAGGGCCACATTATAACATCCTCTTGAGCCTGCTTGTTGAGGTAGCTTTCTTTCTTTCTTTCTTTCTTTCCTTCCTCTCTATATCTCTTTCTCTGTTTCTGTCACAGATTAGAGAGCTGCTATGAGGGCAGAAAAAATGGCTGAGTTAAACCTCGGTGGGTGGAGAACAATAATTTTGCTGGCTAAGTAATATTAAAAAAAGTCCAGTGAAAAAGGCAAAGGTTAAGAGTGGAGGTTCTGATGTTATGAAGCCAAGCACTCTTGCTACTGTCAAAAAGATGACAAAAAGTGCTAGCAGTCACGATATGGGACAAGGGAGGTCCCATATGGGACAAACTAATTTAGCCAAATATGTCGAACATGCTAATATGGGACAGTTGGCTACCCTACATACCAGCCTGTCATCTGTATAAGATGGTCAGCTAGCCAGCCAAACTTCTGAGACCATGGTCTTGAATAGATGAAGAAAAATTCATTGTCTTTCATTTATTTGCATTTTAAACAGTTCTCTCTTTGCCATTCAAGTTTGCTCTTCCAAAACAAAAAGTAATTCTTTAGCTCTGCCCGTTTACATTTAACTTAACCGATGAGATTATGTCTGCCTTCAGAGCAGCCCTGCCTTCAAGAAGTGTAGTGTTTGTATAAATTAAACTCCAGTCTGTTTGTCTTCTCCATCTCCCTCCTTTCCGGATCTTAGAAAATCAGCCTTTCCAGTCGTTGAACATGCAACATGCAACAACTTAATAATGTTATTTTTAAGTTGTAAATCTTTTAACTGTTGATGAAACGATAACATTAACTGCACTTTTCACGTTCTACCAAGCCTTTCCAGAGTCAAATGTGCACATGGGAATTTAATTCAGTTATAAATTGAGCCTGTATGTTCTGCTCGGGGTCATATTTTCATTAAGATATACAACATGTATAATTAAACTTCTTTTAATTTAAAAGTAAAATACAGAATAGCCTGTGGTGGAAAAAAAAGAAACTCATATTGGCTTTGGGGGTTAATCACCTCATTAACATTTCAGCACGGCACCAACTAAGCACATTGGACGAAGCTGCTATTGAGTGAATTAACTTTACCTTCAGCTCTGGTTTTGAGCTCTGGTCACTTGTAATATTTTAGAAAATCTACAGTTAAAGTATATAGATTCATGAAATCCAAACTGTGCATAGTACAATTGCTTGGCCATTGTGCAGAGTGGGCAATTAGAGCAATCAGCACTATAATAATGTATATAGTTTTACACTTTTACCTGCCTGGTTGATGTATGTATTAGGAAGGATGAGGAAGTATGAGGAACTCACATGCTGTCAATTTTCTCTTCAGTTTAGGAAGTCTTAAGGGTAATATGTTTCTATTCATTAAGCACTGATGGAAGCATGAGCTGAAACATCTGCCCATCTAGCTTATTGGCTTTTTGCTTTTTACATCTTTGGCTATAACATGTTTGCTTTTGTTTTCAAAATTTGGCTGATATTCACTAACAAGATAACTTGTTGAATGCCTCATTTCAGTGATGAGAAAGTGGATTCTTTAAAAGCATTCGACAGACCTTTTTCACAGCAGGCATTTTGACATGAAAACAGCAGGTAAACACAGGTGTTACGAATCACATTAATTAAAAAACATGCACAAACATTAAATTGCATGAAAAACATGCAATTTAAACTAAAGTGTATTTGGTTAAAAAACAACATAATACAACAACAGGGGATTTTTCTATGCCCACAGTAAGCCGCATTTAAAAGAACTAATTAAAAAGTTAAATATATATCTAACCTTTCAAAAAGACTGGAATTACATGATCTCTTACAACAATGTTAGCTTGTGACTAAGCAGCCATTGATTCACTTTGGACCATTTGAGAGGGGATCTGAGGAGAACATAATCCACACAGCACGTGTCAAGGCCTTGTTGAGAGCGATCAATTGTCAGCCTCTGTGATTCTGCCTTTCCAGGCGAGACTGTGTCACAGCGCTTCTTGTTAAGTCCCAGCTTACGATCTACCTAATCAATAAAGCCCGTGTTCTGTCTCCTCTCTATACAATTAGTTGTTCCTGTTATTTGTTGCGTTATTTTCTAGCTGCTCATTACAGCTTTTAAAAATATGTAGAGATATTTTAAGTCTATTTGGGATATACAGTAAGTGCTATAGTTGCATATCAATAACCTTAAAGTTGCAAATAACATCAGTAAAGTTGCCAGGTTGCAACCTACCTGTTTTTAGACAACTCTTCTGAATCAAAGAAGAGAAGGCAGTGTACTATTTTCAGAGCTGGCTTGACTTGTATTTGTAAATGACTTGTTTCAATCTCCCTGGAATATGAGGTGAGTGGGTTCAGATTGTGTCAGATAAACTGTCAATAACAGAAAAGTATAACATACCAAACTGACTTTCAAATACTGTACTCTCTGTTGTTGTCTAAACTCTCCAGCACAAATTGTTTATACTGTTTGCCACGCATTATATTCATGTATTTGCCAAGTGGCACTCCAGGGAACACTAATGATAATTTGCATGTACTATTTCACTGAATGTGAGTCTGATTGTTTCGCAAGGTTAAACAAGTTGAAGGGGACAAAAATTGCCTGATTAAGATGTAAAGCCTAAGATGCCATTTTAACATGGAAAAACCTCAGTGCCACTATTAAAAATGGAAATATTTTTACCCTTGACTTTTCCTACATTTCCAAGGCATTTAGAGTGGCAGGACTTGCACCATCACACTTCTGAGAAACTGGAGTTTTCTTTGAACAATCACTTCAGCTTTAAAACTGAAAGAAAAAAAAAACAGGAGCAAAAAGTGAAGAGAAGTGAACTTGGAGGAATCTGGAATCAGGGCATAAAAACTCAAGTGTGCATCCCTTAATTAATAAAGGGGGAGCAGCTGTTGCTTTTGCTCCACTGCTTGATTGCCCACAGGCTTCAGGCTACAGGGCGCACATGAAAAAAATGAGCCTGCACGACAACAACTTCAGGATATCTTTTCTTGTTTTGATTTCGTGTGCCAGTTCATTGGATAGATAGCTGCTGTGATACAGTGGATGTGTTTGTATGTTTCTACAGTTTACTGCCAAGGAGGAATTACAAAACCTCCTGAGGGATTGGCTCTTAGCCTCTGTGGAGACTGTGCCCACGGGGTTCAGGCTCAGGGTCTGCTGGAAGAGCGGTTTTCACAAATGTACTGCAAGAGCTATAAACAGCGCTGTGAAGCACGCTGGTGCTGTGGATTTAACCGCACAGAGTTTCTTAATTCGAAAAAGTCAACACAGAGGTTAACTGTTTTGAGTGTTTTTAGAATCCGAGGCACAATGTCAGATGTCTTTGCTTGCATGAGTGAACAATATAGTTTTGAAGTTGAGAAATAATGCACATAACACGCCCACCTGTACCCCTTGTGTGTCTGACAGTTTTGATTGATCTAATGCAATTAAAATAAATACACTGCTTTGGCAATGTATTTGGATTCCATCTCACACGTCGAACCATGATGCATTTCATACTCTCAGTGTGATCAATGCATGCCGCTAATCACATGCTCATTAACAGTGTCCATAGATTAAGGCAGAGCGGTTCAAGTGGGTTATACTCTCTAGGCTGAATCATTCTCTGTGGCAGCGTTATGGTGCAATTACCCAGGAGTCATTGCCCTGCATCACACTTCCGAGTAATTAGATTGTAATGTATCACCATTCCTCAACTTGACTCTTAAGATAACACCATCGCCAAGTCAAAGTGAAGTGAAGAAAAAGTGAAGGAAAAAAAAAAAGATCAACCATCTGTTGCATGAATCCTTTGAAATTACCAAAAGACAGACAGCTCCTCTCATGCGTACAGTAACGATAATGTGGCAGGAGCAACGAGGAGGCACGAGGAAAACAGTCTGGTTACACTGCGGAGAAAATGAATTACATTGGCAATGTTGCTCTTTTGACATTACAGAGGTTACTAAGTCAGGTCCTCAAAATTTTCGTTCGAGGTTTTCATCCATCAGAATAAATAGAGCACTTTAATCACCAAGAAAAAAAGCTGCACACAAATTTGTCTTGGTGACACCAGTGCAGAGACGCACTTTGACTCCCAGAGCTTCATAGTATATACTGATCATTGCAAAGCCTTTTTTTTTTTTTTTACTTTTCTTTAGCACCACTTCAACCATTTATACCCTGTTATTTCATTCCTCTTGTGCACCCACTGCTTCCCGCCACCCTGAGCCCCTTCATCTGTTCTCCTTGTGCCGTAGGCTCTGGCTGCAAGATGCGAACGTTGGACAGTGGAATCGGGACCATCCCCCTCCCTGAATCCTGTTCCTTCTTCTCCTCCATCCTGCACTTCCTCCCCAAATCCTCATCAACCCCCGAACAGTCCCTCAGTCCTCCCAGTGCTCCCGGTTCCTCCAGCGAGGAGGTGTCTCCTTCCCCATTGCCCCGCTGGAAAATACCGTCCGGCTTAAGGGACAGCAGCCGTGCAGGGGTGCCAAGCTCCCTGTCCGACTCCTCCATGACCCTTATCCAGTCAGTGCCTTTCCCCACTGTGGCCTTCCTCCAGCCCATCCAACCCCAGTCTGAACCCATTGTGACCTCTGCCAATGTGTGTGATACCCAGAGCAGGCTGCCCAGACCGTCCGCAGGTAAAGCCTCAAGAGCGCCAGCAAAACGCACAATGTTAGGACTGAACATGCTACTCACAGGGTTTTATCATTTTAGCACTCGGGAATCAGTTGTGATGAGACATTGTTTTTCAGCCTTTAGCTTTGAGCTTGACCAATATGGGAATTTGAAGTCTGATACCATTACTGATATCATTCATATTTAGTCATTTGAAATGTTCCATTTTCATACCATTAAATTGCAAGTTTTTAATGTTTCCCCAACAGTTTTATTGGCAATGTGAAAAGCCCTATGAAACAGCATTTAGGCCATTAAAGCTCTCTACTCAAATCAATACTAATGAAATTCTTTCACTTGGGTTGGCAGCGTTAAGACAGGGTGAACCATTCCACTTTTTCAATAGCAGCAATAGAGCAGGACAGACTTCTAAATGGAGAATTAATTAATTAACCAAAAAACAAATTGAACAATTTTATTTATCAGTGAACTTTAATGAAAATACTTTTTATCTGTGTTTTTATGCAGCTGTGGTCAGGAGGGAACCTTCACCATGTTAGCTACGAGCTATATATATATATATATATATATATATATACATATACATATATATATCAGTCTAGCCCTAGTTTATTTATCAAGGGTATGGGTTTTTCTATTTTTTATTTTTTTAAGCACATTAACAAACACACAGTTATACATACCAAGGATTTGGAGTTCTGCAGCCTTTTAACTGAAAGGCCCCTCCACCCGACCGGTGCATTAAGTCATACATCAAAACCAGAGGGGAGGGTAATGAAATGTGCGAGCAACATATTAATGGACTTGTTTCTGATATGGCAGCTCATATTGTGTAAGTTATTGAACAGGCTGTAGAACATGTTGCCAGATGTCTCTATCCCAATTCATTTGAAAAGGACGTATTTGCTGAAAATCCTGCTCGGGTAATTTATAATTGTCGTCCCCATTTTGAGACCATTTCAAGGGCACGGAGAAGTTACATTTTCACAAGAGGAAATGCATTTCATGAATGTAAAACACAGTACAGCCATTGTTTCTCAACTTACTAAAAGATGATTGAAGTAGCACTGCGCCCGCTAGCAATTCCCTGTCTTGTTTGTGTCTCTACTTCAGTGCCACGAGGGTGCCGGGGAAATAGAAGTAGCAAATCACTGACTTTATGTAAATTCAGCCCTGAAAGCAACAGTGATCATAGTGTGTCATTACAACAACCGAAGCCCGTATCAAGGCACTAATACCTTTTATGCAAGAGGACATATAGTGTAGACCTGCCCTGCTCAGTATGCTAATCATCACCCCAGTGCAGCCTCTGCCAAAGAGAAACATTCATTTACACTGTCAAAAGGAAAGATGTATTTAAGATTAGAGGGGGTTTTAAGAAATAAATAACAGCGATGGTTATTTATGAGTCACATTTTACAGTGGAGCCCCAAGGGTAGTCAGTCACAGGAGACATAACATGCTTTTTTTTTTTTTTTTTTTGGGTCTGTACTATTTGGGAGAACTACAATGTCAGTGGGGAAGGAAAGTTTTACCAAAGAAGCTGGGGCTCAGTCAGAGCTTTTTAAACTGTGTTGCACATGATTGACTTCAATATTGGAAATGGATTGACAGACCATTCTCATTCAAATCACTCCTGGAAATGGATCCAGCCACAATGCTGTTCATCACACCATTCATGTTGTGGCTAGGGGGATTATATTAAAGTTCTGATGAAAAAAAAAAAGCAAAGTCTCAAATTTTACAGAGCTGGAAGTTATACTTGAGGCCATCTCTCTGACAAACTCAAAGACATTGAAGCCCGACGTGATGAGATAGATATTGCAGATAGCTGCACCCCGACCCCAAATGCAAACCCTCATGTGAAATTAATACTTAAATATGTGGAAATATAAAGATTTATGATTTGCCTCATTTGACTCAAATACTTTAGGCTGCTTAATTTCATGTTTAAGCAATCAAACTGTTATTTCTTATCTCTTAAACTAAGCCCCAGCTCCTGTTGATCAGTGTTTCAGCATGGTGGGGAGGCTGTCATTTTAAAGCCTGAATTATGGATTTTTTTTTTTTTTTATCTCTGAAGATGTCAGATGCTAGTCTTTCAGTGTCACTCGAACTTCCTGCCAGTCTGAATGCAGAATTATAATTTTGCGATCTTTGAAGATGTCATATTTTAGCCCTTTAGTGTCACTCTGTTCTCCTCTCTCTACTTCAGTTTCCTCGTCCCGACAGGAGAGGCAATGATGTGCGACTGCTAAGAAAACCTCAGAGGTGAGTTAGGTTTCACTGTTTCTTTTATCCACTTTTGTAGGTGGAACGGAACCAAAGAAGCTGACCTATATCAAATCAAAGACAAGATCCACTCCGAGCCAACAGAAAGAGCAGACGAGACTTCAGCTTGCCAACTGTAAGAACCAACCTCTTAATATATTTATGGAAGTGACACATCTGGACCAACTCCAGCCAAATACCTTGTGGTCTTTTATGCCCTGTTTTTTTTCCCTTGTTGAATAATGTGTCTTGTCTAGTGTGCTTTGTCAGTGGTCTGCTGTTCTGATCTAAGTGACAAAATATATTTCAGCCAAATTCCACTACAGCACACAGTTTCCAAATGTATAATTTTGACTTGATGAGGCTCACAAGTCAAATGAGATGTGGTCCTGCATAGCTAAAGAGGTAGATTATGTTTAGCCAAAACTGATGAGTTTTTGAAAGCCAAAAAGTTTTTTTGTGGCCAAAAGGCAAATTTTTTTTTCAACATTTTTCAATTTAAATATCTAAAAGTTCTAAGTATCCTGTGTTTCCCTCAAAGTTGTAAAAAAAAAAACGCCACTGATACACAGTGTATAACATGCCAGTAATTGATATTTGATAAAAGCCCAATATCACCCTGATTATTCTAACTCTGATCATGGCTCTAACACTGCCACTTTTGACTGCCAGTAAGGCAAATGTATCAACCAAAATAATCCACCAAACACTGATCTTTTGAGACAAAACAACAACAAAAATCTTGTATGAACCTTGTCATTTGAACTAGCTGTTGGTGCAATAACCCTTTAATTTCTGAGGGAAATAAAAACAAAATTGCTTTCTTTTTATTTGTAGTAACTTGCTTGGAAACCTTTTACTAGCTTAGAAAATTCTATAAATATCTGACTCAATATGGATTTCCTTCAGCATGAAATACTCTTGTGTACTCCACCACAAAGCCTCTCTTTGTTTCACTTCAACATTTTCCAATTTGGAATAATAATACAGAATCTTGCCAGTGCACTGTGGATGCTGCTGTTATTATAAAGAATTGGGCACTCTGAGGCTTCCTATAGTGATTAAGCTCATTATCAGTGACCTGTGTATAGTGTGCGTACATGCAAAATTCATAAAGAATAGGACAGAAACTCTTGCATCCATACTCAAACTCTTGTAACCTGCTTCATGTGCCATATGGGTGGGATTTACTGCGTCAGGGCAATTCAAATACTGCCAATTAAGTTGCCAATCACAAAACTTGTGTACTTGTCTAAATTTAGAGGCACTTATCGTGTTGTTCTATGTTGTGAAACCCATCAATCTGGCAGATATTGTAAGTAGACTCATATCTAATAGCACCCCAACCCCTTAGAAATGCATAATCCTCAGATGTTTACATCCAATAGTTTCAAATGTTGTAGCTATTTTAAAGAGAATTATCTTTTGTAACTTGTCGCAGTTTTCTAGGTGAATACAAATGTTTTTTTTTTTCTCTGCACCTTTGTTGTTCTCAGTGGCTCAACATTTTAATCACAGAAGATTAAGATTGATGAAGAGTCTGCCTTCTTTATGAGTGTGAAATATATTCAAACTTATCTTTCAGTGATGTAGTTTTTTTTGTTCCCCACACATAACACACTATAAGGAAAGTGCAACCATTGTACATTTTCACCCTGGAAAGTAATGCATTCTGCTTCAGATCAAGAAGCTATACTTACAATAAACTGATTTTTTGTGTAATATGTTTCGCTGAACCCTCCTAAAACACACACACACACACAAAGATGCACATACTCATACAGAGTACACTTGAGCAATGTCATTATGCAGCACTCTATCTGTCTGTATATCTTGTAATACCGTCACAGCACCTGAAAATGATATCTGCTACACTGCACATCCATAAATAGTGATTCAAAACCCATGCTCATT